>PVJS01007672.1:28826-55442 GCA_004027185.1 Glis glis | reverse complement strand
CTCCTCTTCTCTTCTCTTCTCTTCTCTTCTCTTCTCTTCTCTTCTCTTCTCTTTTTTCTTTTAATTTCAACAAAGGTTTAGACTTTGCTTCTCATCTCAGTTCCTGGGCACGACTCATTTCTACAGTGGAAGTAAAGTTCATACAGCTCAATGAGGGAGTGTCAAACAAGGGCTCCATTTCCACTCCAGAGAAGGATTTGTGTATGTTAGAAAAACTCTGTTCCTCCTTTTTCTGAGAACTGACAACATTTGGGAACTGTTTACTGGTGAGGCAATTTCTAAATTGATTGTTCAACTTTGATGTAACTCAAAGGTGAACTAAAGCAGTGCCCTAGTAGACATATGGGCAACTGGGCTTTTCTACAGGTTCAGGATGAAGTAATCCTGATATCTAACTTGGAAATATAAAATTTTCTCCTTTAATAAGATAAAATGGTTAAGAACAGTGGCTTCAGAGCCAGATGGACCTGAGTCTAGGTCCACAACTTACTAGCTAAGTAACTTTGGATGAGTCACTTACTTCTTGAAGTTTCCCTGGACTCATTTTAAAACAGGATGAACAATACCTCGAGGAGGCAAGACGTTAATGAGGTGATGCACGCAAAGTGCCCGTTCAGGACCTTGGTTACATAAAGTGCTTGGTGCATATGAGCTAGCAATGCTTGTGTCTTAGGTTTGCAGATCCTGGTCTGACCTCAGAGTCTAGTGTTTGCTTCATTGCTCAGGACTATGAATGAGAGAATCAGTAGATGCTATTATCAATATGCTATAATCATTTGACTCATAGCTATCTGAAAACTCAGTCTCCTCACTAACCAGAAGTGGGATGCAAGAGGAAGTTGAGTCAAAATAGGTCTCTGAATTGTATTAACATAATAATTAGAGGCATAACAGTACCTCTCGCTTGGGGCTGGATTTTTTTTTTTTTTGGTACTGGGAGCATTCTACCTCAGAGGTATTCTACCACTGAGCTAAACCCTCAGCCTTTTACTTTATTTTGAAATAGGGTCTTGTTAAGTTGTTGAGGGTCTCACTAAGTTGCTGAGTCCTGGGGCTATTTTGTAGGTTAAAATATATAAATCATACAATTCTAGCCACAATATAATTTTACATAATGAACAGTCTATATGTATCATCTATTATTATTATGCATTCAGATATTTGCTGAATGGCTTCTGTGTGGCAGGCAGAACCCTAGGGGCTTCCTTAGGACAGATGAGTCTATGCCTAGAAGCTAGGCTACTGGAAGTCATGCAAGACTTGCTACCTGTTATTTCAGCAAATGGCTAAAAGTATGGGCAAAGTACACACTTGTGGTCAAGGCAAACCCCAGATATATGGTACATCTGAAAGCTGATGTCAACATCTAAGTTTCCAGGGACTATTTCAAACCAGAAAGAATATGTTTATGACTCAGGATGTCTAAAACCTGACATGGTCAGAGGAAAAGTTTTACAGAGGCTGAGAGAAAAATCACAAAATAAGAAGCCAAGTAAGTAGTTCTGGATGTCATGGAAAAGAGAGAAGGAAGAAGTGGGACATGTATGGAGCAAAACACAACCTGGGTCAGGTTGGGGTGAAGCCCACAGTTGATGTGGGTCTGAGGATGACTTTCATGTGATACCAGCACCATGGTATAAGACTGGACCTTTTGACTGATGGTGATGGTAGGGTCATATTCAAAATGATATGTATACTTTTCAATAAGGTTGAGCCTTTCATTTTTAAAAATAAAGTTCAGGTCTCATAGGTTGTAAAAACAAAAGTTCTGAGAAATAATTGATTATTAAGCCCTTCTTATTTTTTTTTTCTGCCTCCTGGAGAACAATCAAGAGCATGTTGACCTTCAAAGCATATGCAAGGTTAGGCATGATTTATACTAAGAGGCAAGCCACATGACATCGGAAGGTTTAGGTCTTAGTCACAGCTGTGGGTTTACATCAACATGCCTCAAGCACTTGATTTGCTGACAGAGACTATATAAATGGGCTAACAAGGTAAAATATCCTGAATGAAGCTGGGTGAGAGTAACATGACTGGTCTACATTCCTCCACATGCTTTTGTTCATTATCCATATTAAACATTAAGTAGAAAAGGTGAAAGTTAATGACTTTTGAGATGATCTTGAATGAAATGCTCTCTGTAACCAAAGAAAGGAGTCTTAATTCAGAAGCATTGCTTGTACAACAGAAGGGCAGACTTCGCCTTGAAGTGACTGGGAAAACCAATGCCACATTGTTGCATTGTTATTACAGAAGCATGGATATGATTATGCGGTACCATAAACCAATGGCCAAGCCAATTGCTGCAAAGGAAAATCCAACCCAGGTGCACGGTGCTGAATAGGAAAGCCTACCATTTTGTTGTCTAAGCTTTTGGCTTGTCATCTGATTAAAGTCAGTGCCTTCATATTTCGGAAACTTTATAAAATGAAACACATTTCTACCTCTTCCCCAAAATAGCCCCTCCTGGCTTCATTTAGCCTTGATTCTATCATCCATCATTTTAATAACTCCCTTTCAAACTCAGTCAGCTCCACTGTCCATCATTCCCTTCTCCATCTTCTCCTGGAAAAACATCAACCCAGATGAGCATCAGCTGCCTTCTTCAGGCTTACAGCTGAGCAGATGAATGTTACTAGATAAACTAAAAAACCGAGGTATTTTCACTTTAATTCATATTATACTTCCATTAGGCACTTAGTGTCCTCCAAAGATCTTACTGCTTCTGGAGTAGGCTTGCCTTCCCATTTACCGAGAACATGATGTTGTACCTTCTCCCATCTCCTCATGTCTCACACCTTCTTCCCTTTATTGGCAATGAGTGCCCCTCATGCTGCACTGAAAAATTAGCAGCCACCAGGGGAAACTTCCCCATCTTTGAACAAGCAAAGGACCAAACTGACTTCTGCTTACAATCTGGAGCCCTCCCCTACTTCCCTTGATCACAGTGGGGACTGTGTTCCTTGTTTTCTCAAAGTCAGTTGCTGCCATGTGCTCCAGATTTCATCCCATTCCCTCCCATTAGCTTCTTTCTCCTTTGTACTGACTCATTTCTCTCAGCAATCAAACATTTCCCAATATCTCCTATCATAAAATCAACAAATAACAAAACCCGAACCTTCCCTTGACCCCACATATTCTAGACACGGCCTCATTTCTCTATCCTCTTTTATGTTAAATTTCTCAAAAGAGTTGTTTACACACTCTGACAATACTTTCTAACCTTCAGTTCTCTCTTATTTATTAACAGCATGGTGGCTTTCTCTTTATGCCACTGCAACTGTGTTCCTCAAGGTTGTCAGTGACTTCTGTTTGGCCAAAGCAATGTCCTCTTTCTAGTTGATGTCTCAGAACCATTTGGCATAGCAGTCCCTCTGTGAACATACTTTCTCCTCTTGGCTTTCATGATGTTGTCATCTCATCATAAGCTACTCTTTGTCACTATTGCCACTGGTTTCTTCATGTCTAATAAATCTCTGTATCTCATGATCCTCAGGGTTCAGTCCTTCTCTCTCTCTCTCTCTCTCTCTCTGGAGTGGGGAAAGGATGATTTCCAATTCCCATGAATTTAAATACCATGTTTATGCTAACAACACCCAAATTTATATCTGCAGTCCAAATGTCTTTTCTAAGCTCCACTCACATATTCATTTTGACTTTATCATTCTTTCTACTTGTATGTAGAAAGGTAGGCATCTTAAACTTAACATAAGCAAAATGTTGCTCTTGGTTTTCCATTGCGAACCTGTTTCCATTCTCACTCATTCATCTTCATGTCAGCAAGTTGTACCACCATCCACATTGCTATTCGAACAAGAATCCTGATGGTCATCTTTGATTTTTGCTCTCTTTCACGTTCCATATCAAACCCATTGGAAGCCTTGTCAATTTCACCTCTAAGAATAACTCCCATCTGTCCACTGTTGCCATCTCAATTGACATCATCCAGTCCAGTATGTTGTTATCTCTTCCTTGGATGACTTCATTCATTCACACTCTCTCTGAACCATTCTCTATGTAGCATCAAAAGGGGTCTTTCAAAAGCTACATCAGTGGCTTCTAATTAAATATAAAATAAATTTGCAAAGGCCCTGGATAATATACTCCTTGCTTTCTTCTTCAGGCTCATCTTATAAAACTTCCCTCCTCAGCTACTATGCCATATCCCTTCTGGTATAAGCATTTCAGAAATGCCAACTCTTTCTGACCATATGGTTTCCCCACACTGTTCCCTACGCTTTTGAATCACATAGTCATTTCTCTTCTTTTAGGTCTCAATTTAAATGCTACCTCCTCAAAGAGTCTTTCAAGGCCACTCTCCCTTAAACAGATATTTATATTTATCCAGTTCATCCCCTTGTGGATGTCCTTGATGAAAATAAGTGAGGCAATAGAAGCCCCTTGATAATAAGGACAATAATCTCTCCTGCTCATCGTCATATACTCCGCATCTAGCAATGACCAGGGACAATATAACTGACTGATAGTATGTACTTGGAATGTTGATGAAGCTTTCATAGGAACCTAACCTATAGAGTGTCATGAATAGCAATGACGTCTTCTTGTATTTCCTCACCCCCAGGACATCATGACCATCAGAGGAGCAGCCTGACCTTTACCCTAACTTCAATGTTAGTAAAACATGAAGTTGACAATTTATTTTACTCAGCATTGGTTGACAATGATACTGAGGACCATGTTTAATTCAGTGCTCATCAAGACCATGAGTTAATAAGCTATTCAAGTCCAAACAGGAAACCATCCTGTGCAGCCATAGGGAATTGTGTGGCAAGGAATAGACTTGATGGGTATGTGATTTTGCAAATCACCCTTGTGGAAGTGGTGACACAGCAGAAACATGAGTTAGCAGACAACCCCTAGGGGCATTCAGGTGGGAGGGCACAAGGGTTGCAGTTCACCAAGCCCTTGCAGGGTCTCCAGGGATCACCATAGGACAGCCAGCCTTGGTGTCTGTGGGGGGAAGTAAGTCTACCGAGAGTTGCAGACTCAGAAAGCAATAAACTCATGCCTGGCCTTGTTTGGCTTCTATAAGCACCATCACCAGAGGTCAATAAGGGCTCATATGAACGTGGCCACCCAAAGTAGCAGTGGTGTTCTTGGGGATAAATAACTGAACTACCCAAGCCCCAGGCTTAGAACTGTACAATCTCTACCATCCAGAACTTGGGCCTTGAAATCCAGGAGGTCAGGGGCCTGGCAGGGTTTCACTTGATTACAGCTACAGGCTGGGAACTCTATACTCTCTCCGCCAGAACACTTTGTGCTTGGCATGAATGCATGCCAGTGACTGACAGTGCTCCACATGATCATAACAAGCAGATCGGGGTGGTGTTCCTGGGCCATCAAAGCTCAACAAGCTGGGTCACAAGCTTGGAACATAGTAATCGCTGGCCTTACTGAGTTCAAGCCCACTGTCCACAGAGACCAGAGGTCAGCACTCTGCAGTTTCACAGGCTTATAATCAGCAGAGGAGTGGTATGTGGAACATTAAATCCCCAAAAGCAGGGTGCAGGCTCTGAACAGAACATCATAGTCTCTGGCCCTACAGAGTTTGGGCCTGGAGAGCACGGTGACCTGCCACCAATCAGTGACTCCTGTTTGTCTGCACTAAGAACTATATCTAGTTAAAGGGACTCTGAAGACAAACTCAAAAGATTGACTAGATGAGAGAGATTAGAAGAGGCAGTTATATACCCCCAGCATAGACCTTATTATAAAGGGATAACAAATAGACACAGGACCCACAAACGAAGAGAAAGAAGATGCCAAAACATCAGAAATACAAACCTGAGGACTCTTAAAATATGAGAATGAAGAACAGTGAGGAAACAATAAACACCCACAAGTCAACAATAGGGAGATCATCAATACTGATCTGCAAGAAATATAAGAAGGAGAATTCTGAATTTTGATCTTCAATATGATAAAAGAACTCAAATAAAGTGTACAGGAAATGAAGGAGGAAATTGAGGCCCTAGAAAGAATCAAAAAGAGGCTTTGAGTGAAATGAAGGAGTCAATAAATGAATTAAAGTCTGCAATAGAAACAGCCTCTAGCAGGCTAGACTACATGGAAAACAGAGTATCACTCTTGGAAGACAGTTCATTCAAAACTGAAAACATACTCAACAATATGGAGAAGACATTACAACAACACAACCTGAACATCCAAGAAATATAGACCAATATGATATGTCCTAACTTATGGATAAAAGGCATTGAAGAAGGTCTAGAAGCACAAAGCAAGGGTATCAGAAACCTTTTCAGAGAAATAATTTCAGAGAATTACCCAAACATAGAAAAAGACTTGGACATCCACATACAGGAGACATTCAGAACACCATTAAGACAAGATCAAAGAAGGAATTCCTCATGCCACATAATCAAAATGACAAACATAGAGGCCAAGGAAAGAATCTTAAAAGCAGTGAGAACAAAAGGACAGGTGACATTCAGGGGCAAAACAATAAAAATCACTACAGACTTCTCAACCCAAGTCATGAAAGCCAGGAAGGACTGGTATGATGTAATCCAGACCCTGGAAGAAAACAAACTACAACAAAGACTGCTATATCTAGCAAAAATATCATTCAAAATTGATGGATAAATAAAAATGTTCCAAGACAAGCAGAAACTAAAAGAATTTATGACTACCAAGCCAGCACTAGAGAAAATACTTAAAGAAATAAACACAAAGAAGAAAAAAGAAGCAAATTCTAGAACCAGAGAAGGGGCGAACTCCACCAGATGGGCAACTAAGCAAAAGAGAAATAACACTACATCAAACAGAAAATGGACTCAAAAGTGACAGGAAACAAAAATCATATCTCAATAACAACACTGAATGTCAAAGGTCTCACCTCCCCAATTAAAAGACATAGACTGGTAGTATGGATTAAAAAACATAATCCAACTATATGCTGCTTGCAAGAAACTCACCTTAGGGTGAAAGATATCCATACACTAAAGGTGAAAGGATGGAAAAAGATACACCGTGCAATGGGGACCAAAAACAAGCAGGGGTAGCAATGCTCATATCTGACAAAACAGACTTTAAGCTAAAACACATCAGAAGAGACAAAGGAGGTCAGTTCTTATTAATAAAAGGAACAATCCAACAAGAAGACATAACAATAGTAAACATTTATGCCCCTGTATGTAGGTGCACTCACTTTTGTAAAAAAAAACTCTTTGGGACATCAGGTCTCAAATAGACCCAAATACAATAATATTGGGAGACTTCAACACACCACTCACACCACAAGATCGATGTTCCAGACAAAAGATGAGTAAAGATTCTTCAGACCTAAAAAACACTATGAACCAAATAGACCTAATAGATATATACAGAATATTTCAACCAGCAACAGCTGAATACACATTCTTCTCAGCTGCTCATGGAACCTTCTCCAAAATAGATCACATCCTGGGCCACAAAGCAAGCACCAGCAAATTAAAAAAAATTAATATAATTTCCTGCATCTTCTCAGATCACAATGGAATGAAAGTAGAAATCAACAACAGGAAGACCAAAATAAATTACATAAATACATGGAGACTGAATGATACACTCTTGAATGGGGACTGGATCAGAGAAGAAATAAGGGGAGAAATAAAAAAAAATCCTGGAATTAAATGAAAATAGAGACATGACATACCAAAATCTATGGGACACTTTGAAGGTGGTGTTAAGAGGAAAATTTATATCGCTGAGTATCCACATAAGAAAAAAAGAAAGTCATCAAATAAAAAACCTAACAACACACACACCTCAAGGGCCTACAAAAACAGGAACAGTCTAATTCCAGTAGAAGCAGGAGATAATTAAAATCAGAACAGAAATCAATGAAATAGAGAAAAAATAGAAAGGATCAACAAAACAAAAAGCTGGTTCTTTAAAAAGATTAACAAGATTGACAAACCCCTACCAAAACTAACCAAAAGAAAGAATCAACTCAAATTATTAAAATCATAAATGAAAGAAAATACATCACCAAAGACAGTGAGGGAAATATTTTAAAAATTTATATTCTAATAAACTGAAAAATATGGAAGAAATCGACAGATTTCCAGACACATACAACCTACCTAAATTGAACCAAGAAGATAGAAAACCTAAACCGACCAATAGCAGGCAAAGAGATAGAAACAGCAATAAAAAGTTTTCCATCAAAGAAAAGTTCAGGTCCAGATAGATTTCCAGCTGAATTCTACAAAACCTTTACAGAAGCACTAAACCCAATACCTCACAAGTTATTCCATGAAATCGAAAGAGATGGAATTCTTTCAAACTCCTTCTATGAGGCTAGTATCACCTTAATACCAAAACCAAATAAAGATACCTCAAGAAAAGAAAGTTACAGACCAATATCATGAACATAGATGCAAAATTTCTAAACAAAATATTAGCCATGTGCATTCAAAATCACATCAAGAAAATTGTACACCACAACCAAGTTGGTTTCATCCCAGGAAAGCAAGGCTGGTTCAACATATGCAACTCAATGCTGAAAAAGCATTTGAAAAAATCTAACACCCATTCATGTTAAAAACACTGCAGAAAATCAGAATAGAAGGAACGTACCTCAACATCATTAAGGCAATATACAATAAACCCAAAGCCAACATCATAAAGACCCCAAAAAAACTCAACCAAAAGACTACTAGAGCTGATTAACAAATTTAGCAAAGTAGCAGGATACAAAATCAACCTAAAAAAATCAGTAGCTTTTCTATATGCCAATCATGAATCCAATGAGAAAGAAATCTGGAAAACAATTCCATTCACTATAAACTCAAAAGCAATAAAATATCTAGGAATAAACCTAACCAAGGAGGTAAAAGACCTCTACAATGAAAATTACAAAACACTGAAGAAAGAAACTGAAGAAGATCTTAGAAGATGGAAAAATCTCCCTTGCTCTTGGATAGGCAGAGTAAATATGAAAATGGCCATTCTGCCAAAAGTGATCTACAGAGTCAATGCAATTCCTATCAAAATACCGATGTCATTTTTTTTTAAACTGGGGATTGAACCCAAGGTCATTCTACCTCTGAGCTACACACCCATTCCTATTTTTTATTCTTTATTTTGAAACAGGGTCCCACTAAGTTCCTGAGGGCCTAAGTAGCTGAGGCTGGCCGAGAACCTGTGATCCTCCTGTCTCAGTCTCCCAAGTGCTGGTATTACAAGCATGCGCCACCACACCCAGATCCAATATCATTCTTCACTGACCTAGAAAAATCAGTCGTAAATTTCATATGGAGAAACACAAGACCCAGAATCGCCAAACCAATTCTCAGCAATAAGAATCATGCCAGAGGCATCACAATTCTTGACTTCAAATTATACTATAGAGCTATAGTAATAAAAACAGCATGGTATTGGCACAAAAATAGATACATAGACCAATGGAACAGAATAGAAGATACAGAAACAAATCCACACACTTATAGCCAATTGATTTTCGACAAAGGTGCCAGACACATATGTTGGAGAAAAGACATTCTTTTCAACAAATGGCTGTTGGGAAAACTGGATATCCAGTTGTAGAAAAATGGAATAAAATTCTTACCTCTCACCCTGCCCAGGAGTCAACTCAAGATGGATCAAAGACCTGGAAGTTAGACCAGAGACTGTGAAGCTACTAGAGGAGGGCAAAGGTCCAACACTCCAAAATAGAGGCACAGGTAGAACCTTTCTCAACAAGACCCCAAATATCAGGAAATTAAAACAAAAATTAATAAGTGATATGGAATTAAACTAAAAAGTTTCTGCCTATCAAAGGAAACCATCAAGAGTCTAAAGAGAATGTCTAGAGAATGGGAGAAGATCTTTGTCAGCTATCTCTCTGATAGAGAATACTTAGTAGATCCTCACCAGGCTGGCACTCTGAGCTCAGACTTTCGTTCTCCAGTACTGTGAGGAATAAATTTCTGTTGTTAAAGCCACCTGGTCTATGGATTTTTGTTATGGCAACCCAAAAAGACTAATAGAAAGACTTAATCAGTTCTAACATAAATTGCTCCTTCATTGAAAATTTTCAAAAATAACTTAAAAATGAATTTGTAAACATCATTATGATCTTATCTCTAATGTATTTAAATTATGCATTAAGAGATTAGCTATAGATAATATGAGCTTATTACTAAATAATTAAATAGGATCTTTAAAACTATGTATCCAGAACATGAATACAAAATAAATGATGTTTTAATAAGATTTATAGTCATATACTGTCAATCCACAATTTATAAATTCTTCCTAAGTTTAATGATGTTTAGAAATCTCTTTGGGGATATCTTAGTTAATAGTTTTGACAGAGACAGGTGATTACCAATGCCAGTATTTATTTTCCCTTTCCTCTTTTCCATTTAATAACAGAACCCAATGTTTAGCAGAGAATATTACTGTCCAGATTTTTGAAAATGTGTTTACAAGCCTCCCTTGCAGCTGTTTATGTCCTTGTGACTGAATTTTACCCAGTGAATTATGAATACAAATGCTCTTGGACTTCTATAGTGGCCCTCAAAAGGAAAGAGGATATGTCTTTTTCTTCTCCTTTCTCCATCCTTTTGGCTGGTGTAATAGTTATCTATTGTTGCACACAATAGATGGTCACTGAAAATTCAGTGGCTTAAAACAACAACATTTACTGTCTCCCAGTGTCTAGGAATTTGGGCACAGCTTAGCTGAGATCTGCAGCTTAGAAGGCTGTGATCAGGGTATGAGCTAGGCTAAGGCATCCCAAGGTTCCACTAGGGAAGGCTTTGTTCCCACGGTTCACTCACACTGTTACTGTATGATTCACTTCCATATGGGCTGAGGGCCTCTGCTCCTCACTGGTCACCCTCAAATCTTTGCCACCGTCAATTCTTTGCCACATGGGCCTCTCCACAGGGCAGCTCTCAACATGGCAGCTTGCTCCATCAAAACAAGCAAAGGGGAATGTTAACAAGGGAACAAGTGCTAGCACAATGGAAATCACAGGCTTTTGTAACCAAATCACGGGCTTGATAGTCCATTACTTTTGCTGTATTCTATTCATTAGGAGCCAGTCACTAGATCCAGCCTACACTTAGGGGATAGAAGAGCACTGGGGTCTGAATATCGAGAGGCAAGGACCATTGGCATGTCAGAACCTGCTTATCCCAGCTGGAATACAGATATGTAGGCAGGACCTTGAACAATCCTATTGGAATTTGAGAAGTCATGCTAATGATGGCAGAGCAGCAAAGGTACAAGGCCACGGAGATATCTACAAGTTTGGCCTGTCCATTTATGGGCTTCTCTTACCTAAGAGAGAAACTTCCATTTATTTTAGCCACTATGACCTGGTATCTTATTCTTTTTTTTTTTTTTTTTTTTGTTTGCGGTACCAGGGATTGAACGCAGGGGCGTTCTACCTTCGCGCTACGCCCCCGGCCCTATTTTTTTATACTTTATTTTGAAACCGGGTCTCATGAAGTTGCGGAGGGCCTCACTAAGTAGAGAGAGAGAGAGAGAGAGAGAGAGAGAGAAAGAGCTGAGGCTGGCTGCGAACCCGGATCCTCCGGTCTCTGCCTCCCAAAGTACTGGGATTACAAGCGTGCGCCACCACGCCCGGCTTGGTATCTTATTCTTATACGCTGACAATCCTCATCTTATGTGGTGTGGTAGTCAAAGACAAAAAGCCATATACCATTGGAAAAAGACTTATTTTACCTGATGTGATAAGTGTAGTTGAAATAATACAATAAAATTGAGATGGTGACAAACTAGAAAACATTTTTTGTACCAAAATACTTCTGGAATATGCATAGAAAAAACACGGATGCAGGTCAGATGAAACAACTTCTACAGAAGATAATATAGAATAGAAATTTTATTTGAGAACCAGATGAAAGTACACATGTTTTTATCATGTCTTAATGTGTGCTATTTTTTTTTTTTTTTGCAGTACCGGGGATTGAACGCAGGGGTGTTCTACCTCCGCGCTACTCCCCCGGCCCTATTTTTTATGCTTTATTTTGAAACCGGGTCTCACGAAGTTGCGGAGGGCCTCACTAAGGAGAGAGAGAGAGAGACAGAGAGACAGGGAGAGAGAGAGAGCGAGCTGAGGCTGGCCGCGAACCCGGATCCTCCGGTCTCTGCCTCCCAAAGTACTGGGATTACAAGCGTGCACCACCACGCCCGGCTAATGTGTGCTATTTGCTACATTAGTTTCTAATAATACACAATATGAAAAATTGCATATTTCTGTTATGTCACTACATTCAAGATAACCAAAGAAGGTGTTTTTTGAGTGTGACTAACGTCTCTCATTAAAATGTTTTATGAGGAAATATTTAAGTATTTCACTAAAAAAGTGGCTCCTCTGACTATAATTTTTTTAAAGTTTCTTGGGTAATGTTATATAGATAACACTAAACTTGGAATTTATTTGTTGCATTGTTCAGAGGTAAGGTATACAGAAAAAAGCTATAAACACCAAACAAATAGCTATACTGATGTAGTTCATGTTAAAAATTAAATTTGAAAAATATTTAAAAATCAAGACTTTAAAAAATATAGTGGAATCTGTATATCATTTTGTAATGAGATGAAGAAAGACAATGACATTTTTTTAACCACTTGGTTTTACTAAAAGAGTTGTGAAACTTAAAGATATATGGTTTTCTTTTACAAAAATAGAAAGGTGTGACAATTTCTGATCTCGTTTGTAATGACAAGGACCATTAGTTTAAGTTCAGTTGGCAGACATATTTTAATATAAGCACACTTAGCCTATCCCTTCATTGTAAAATTAACATTTTAATCATGCGTGGAGAAGAGATTATTTTACAAAACAAATTCTTATTTTAGGTAGAATATTTGGAAAATAGATATTTGGAAATGTTTCCATTGTTTTCTGATTCTGAAGGTCAACATGATCCAGTGACACCTGTAAAACTCTCACACTGTACTCTTTCAAAATGAGAAGCAGAGTATATGGGTTTTCTATGGCTGCATAACAAATTATCCAACATTTAGCAATTTAAAACACACACACACACATTCATTATCTCACAGTGTCCCTAGGTCAGGAGTGTGAGCAGAGTTTAGTGCCTACTGGCCAGGCCCCCACAAGGTTGTAATTATGGTTCCTCAGTGTGTTTTTACCTGGTGGCTCAATTGGTAATCAGTCCACTTTCACGTTCACTGAGTTGGGTAGAAGAATTCCTTTTCTTGTGATTATATGGCTGAGGGCCCAGGATTTTTGCTGGCTGCTGGCTGCTGGCTGGAGGTCACCTGCGGGTCCTCACAGCTGCCCACAGCTCCCAGAGGTCACCTGTAGTCTTTCCCATGTGTGCTTCTCCAACAGGCCACCTACTTCCTCCAGGTCTCAAAAAGAGCTGCTCACTCCAAGATGCTAAGACAGAATCTTACATAAGCAAATATAAGCACGGAAGTGATACCCCATTTCTTTGCCATATTTAATTGGTTGACAGCAAGTCCCGTGTCTTGTCCACCCTCAAGGGGAAGGGATTTCACAAAGGCAAAGTCATGGTTTTCAAGTAGGAGAAATCATTAAGGGTAACATTAGGGTCTGACAGAATTTTCCGATCATTTTGTACATCTTCATAATAAAGAGCTCAGTGGGCTTTGAATACATTTGGTAAAAGTATCAGAATGAAACTGAAAGTACCGCTGATGATATCAGGGGAGTGGAAGGTTACTTGCCAAATTACTACAAAGACTTCTGCATCACTGGTGGTTGGGAATGAAAAATGAGTATCATGATTTCAAGTGTCGCCAATAACGCACTCTTTAACTCCAATCCATTTATCTTTGGGAGGTATCATAATTTTCAGCTTTGACAGCCATTAAGACTAAGGATTAAAATAAACTGAACTCAAACTGAATTACTTAATTAGACATATTAATAGTAAACAATTATCTTAAATATAATGATACTTTTTTATCACACTGTATTTGTAATAATAGTTATGTTAGTGAGAAAGCTTTTGAAGTAACCAATAAATGAAAATTTTAAGGATTATATTTTGATTGTAACTCACCTTGATTTAAAGTTTTGTATATTTAGAATGTATGTGACACATTCCACATGTATAATTTCTAAATAAATCAATATATATGTATATATATATATGTATATGTTATTTTGGAAGATACATGTTTATTTTTTCCTAATAGGCCTTTGTCATAGAACAAGTCTTAGAATACATACTTGCTGTTCTTTCTCTGCCCTTTCTTGGTGACATGTGACTATAGGGCATTGAAATCCAAAATGAGATGTGATGTCAGTAAAAATACACGCCAGATATCTAAGATTCAGTTAAAAAATGTGAAATGCTTCATTAGAATTTTTTGTTTTGATTACATGTTGAAATGACAACATTTTAAACATATTGAGTTAAGTAAGATATATTATCAAAATTAATTTCACCTGTTACTTTTTACTTTTTCAATGTGGCTACTAAAAAAGTAAAATTACATATGTGGTTTGCATTGCATTGTCCAACACATTGTATGTGTTGGACAGTACTATCCTAGATGGTTTGACAGAATGATATAAAAACACCCAAAAAGGTGGGTTAGTTGTACTTTCTGGACAAAGTGACAATGGAATTAATCCAAATGACTTGTAGGTAAGATGTGGTCCCACCTGAAATCATCTTGTATGATTGATGCTCTAGTAGCTATATTTTCCTTTACTCATCATTAGTGTTAAGTGTGGTATTTTTAATTTCATTAATGGCTGAAGCAAAATCTATTGAGGGAATTCATTTCCCCTTAACTCATTTCATCCTTTACTCTGTTCACCATCTCCACCTGATAGTACATCTTCCTATAGTGGCAGTTTCTACTTGAATTTTAAGATTAACAGCTAAATACTCACAGAGAATTATTTCAATAGCATGTGTGTGTTTGTGGAAATTTACTCACACCAATGCAATATAGTGAGTTCTCTTTATAATAATTGCACCAAATATAGGGCAATGTAAAATTGTACCAAGTACTTGAGTTATGCTATTTTTAAAACTTGCCTTATAATTAGTTTATTTTAAGCCATGATTTTGTATAGTCCAGTCTTAGCTCTGATAATTTCCTTTGCGAATTGATTTATTACCCACTGTTCTGTTAAGAAATATACAATTTCCATGTCTTCTCTGTATTTCAGAAAGGATTCTTTCTTTAGAAAATCTTGTAGTAAACCATCCTGGTGAGGCAGATCTTACTCGTCATTTTATTTCTAAAGAAACCTTGTACTTTGAGCTTTCCTCTGATCCATCTCTGCTTGCTGGTTTTCCCCTTCAATTGGACTCTCTGAGCTGCTCTTTAGAAGTCTGTGATAATGTTCTCCTTGAAGGAATTATAATAAAGTCTAGTTGTTAAAGATCGTTCTTATATCATTTCAATGTCTAGGTTTCTGTAACTTCCAATTATTGGACTTAGGTCTTCCCCTTATGAATAAGGGGAACAGAGAATGTTCCCTGCAACAGAGAATTCTGATATATTTTCTAAATCTTCTCTCACCTGGATTACTCAGGTCCTTTAAGCATTCCTCTTATTCATTAAGCAGATATTTATTGGGTGCTATATTAGTTTGCTAGGGATGTCATAACAAAATACCACAGACTGGGTGGCTTAAACAGCAGAAATTTATTTTCTCACAGGTCTGGAAGCTGGAAGTCCAAGATCAAAGTGCCTGAGGATTGGTTTCTCTCATTGGCTTGTGGAGTGTTGCCTTCTCCCCGTGTCCTCACATGGCCTCTCTACATGTGCATTCCTGGTGTTTCTTCCTCTTTTTATAAAGACACCAGTTATATTGGATTAGTGTTCCACCCTTATGACCTTATTTAACTTAACTACCCCTTTAAAGGCCTTTTCTCCAAATAAAGTCACTTTGGGGTTTAGAGCTTTAACATATGATTTTGAGGAGTACACAATTCACTCCACAGCAGATGTACATGCAAAAACAGCAGAATATTAAAAACAGACAAAAACTCCCAAACCAACCAACTTGGCCCAATGGGCAAATGACATGGTTTCAAACCCTTAAAAATATCTTCAAGACATATGGCAGCCAATACTAGTTATAGGACCTCCCCTTAGCCAATATTAGTTGTGGGACCTCACCAACATGGGGCAGATAGGACTCTTTTCTCTATCTTTATGGAATTTATACCCTTATTTATTCAGTCCAAGATGATATCCATTCTTCTATAAGATCCATTGACGTTAAAGAGCCCAGCTTTATGTGTTTCTCATTGTAATTCTTCCATCTCCTCCCTAGATTGAAAGCTGGAAGAAGTAAAGGTAATGTATTCTAATTCTTTATAATGGCTGAGTTCTAATACTGTGTACTACACAGAGGGAAATGGTGCTTGCTGAACAAGGTTGGTTCCGTGGGGGTAGGAGTCATGCCCTTGGTTGAATGCTCTGCTGTGGCTATCTTGAAATTCTTAATAATTTTTTAACAAGGGGTCCACATTTTCATTTTGTACTGGATCTCACAAATTATGTGACTGACTTTAAACAGGGCAATATTTTATGAGGAGTTGAACTATATGCCAGGAGACCTGAGTTCTGCTCCAGGGTCTGCCACTAACTAGCTAAGTATAGTGATCATTGCTCATTTATCTCCTGACTGCAAAGACTGTGTCTTCTCACTCAAAAGGATGCAACCTTGCTTTAGAGAAAGGTTTCTACAGAGGATATCTGCTATTTTTGTTTGCCAGGAATTCACTCCCTAATTGACTTCAGAGTCCTTCTTATACTCTGTCCTTTTGGTCACTAGGTTCAGGGAACTGATCTCACTGTATATCCTACCTCTGCTCCAGGGTGACCATGTTGCCTAGGCCTGGGTAATAGGTAGATTTTACTCCTGTGGAATGGTCTGGAAATGGGCATGTGATCCAATCAAAGCCAATGAGATTGGATCGCAGGACTTTCATGGACAGTTGGGGATGGCAGTTCTCACCTCCGGCACTGCTCAGAAGGGAGGCTTGGAGCTGCTGGTAGTCACCTGGCCTCCATGAGTGGAAACCTGCCCGAGGACAGCATCAACCCAGAGAAACATCAGGTGCAAGATGCAGAGAGTGAGTGCATCTGGAGGACGTGGCATGAGCTCCTGGGTGGCCAACTGACTACAGCCTGGACACATCAACAATCATGTCAACAACTGAGACCCAGTGAAGTCCCCAAGCCCACTGATGTGGGAGTAGTCCCTTGCCACTAAGAGTAAGGGCAATGTGAACTGTTCACCACTACATCCCTGGTGCATAGTAGAATGCTGGTCATGTCAGAGACACTGACAATTAATGAAAGAGTATTTTGTAACAGAAGCCACCATCGGATGTAAGTCTACATGGTACAAGATGACAAGTTTCTGAAAATATGTAAATAATTTTCTTTGTTTGTAGATATATTTCTGAGTTCCAGAGGTCACTAAGAACTGGGAAACCTGACTCACTGGAAAGTCACTATGCAAATAGTCACTTTTAATGACTGTCAAAATCATCCTAATCGAACTAATGAAAGGAGATCTAAGACAAACTTTCAGGAGATAGCTTCTGAAATTCAAAGTCACCTTTTAGGCTTGGGAATTTGCATTAGGTGTGAGTATATGTTCTCTTTACTAAATTAAAATGCACCCTTATATGACACATGCAGAATGAATTCGTAGCCTTGCTGAAGGAACACATGGAGCTGAAATAAGCTTGGAACAGTCTATCTTTACCCTACCTGTTATGTAGTCATGCACGTTAAAAAGTAATAAAATAGTTTAATTATTATCTTTAAAACACCTATTAAGCTGGTGATGCATGCCTGTAATCCCAGTACTTGGGAGGCTGAGATAGGAAGACTGTGGTTGAGGCCAGTTTGCAGTAACTTAGCAAGACCCTGTTTCAAAAAAAGGGTTTGGAATGTAGCTCAGCACACACACACAACACATTTTAAAAATACTATTATTTCCTTGATAATACTCTGATTAAATGTTTCATTGCTCCAAGAAAAGAAGCTCTACAAGGTCTCCTTTGGGACAGAAGCCAATAAATTTGTGTATCAACTAGAAAGAGGTGGAGAGAAGAGTGTGTATATATAGTATGAAGAAAGTGTATAACTTCTACAGCCATCTACTAGGGGAAATGTGCATCTCATAAAGGAAGGAGCTCTTTGTCCTCAGAGGCATCTGAATTGAGGATGTGTGCTCACTGCAGGAAACACTGGAGGAAAGGAAGGCAACAGGTAACTGATAATTGGATAGTTCTGTAATTCTGCAAATCTTGGGAGAAGTTCCAGGAAATTCTCATAGCTTAAGTTCACAGTTAAATCTATGAGCATCTTTCTGGTGACAAGCGCGAGAGAGGAGAAATATGACATTTCAGAATGAACAAATCTCTCCAAAGATTCCAATTATTGTTCCATGTATTCAATAGCATGATTATCTTGGCTGCCACCGCCTCTTCCCCAGAAGCTAGCAGAGGTCTTGGCAAAGTGTGCAGACCATAAGAATGTGTTAAATGATTGAATACCTTGAATAAATGAATTCATCTCTCAAAGGTCATGAGCTCAGTTTTTCCTACATTTGTTTTGCTGTATATTTTTTTCATTTAATAATTAAATGTAACATCTTGTGATATATCGTATTACTCAGCCTGTACTATATTATTTAATTTCTCATCTATTTAGTTTTACTTTCTAAGATGGATCATGAATTATCTGAAGTATCATGAATTATCTGTATAAGCCCTTCGGTACTCAAACACTTAAAGTAAGTTAATGCCCGCATTCGTGGACACTACAAATAGCTCGCATGAATATTGTCTGCCTCCCTCTTATAAGGTTTGCCCCACTGAGGGTAGTACATAGTATCTCTATAGCTCAGGATATCTAGAGTGCCCCAACTTGGTTTCTCTATTCTGTTTCTTAATGCACAGGGTTACTGTCAACATGGGTATTTTTAAAAATCAACCCAAGTACAGAGGAATTAGGAGATCATCAGAGATAAAAGGTGATGTGGATGGACTTAAGAATGCTCTAAATCTATTCTTTCATTTTGACATGAGTAACCACAAAATGAAAATGTTTGTTCAAGTTACTGGGTGACTGTGAGAACTCAGAGATCTTGACCCTAGGAACTCTGTTCCTTGTCAACATGACAAGGTCCTGGATGAAGGACATTACATACATAATGACTTTACTTTGCACTAACTAGATATACATTTTTTAAAATATTCCTTTTCAATTGATCCCCTCAGCAAACACAAAAGAAGAGAGATTGCTTTGAGTAGAAAATGCTCAGGGAATTATGATTCCCCTTTTCCACAAATAGAAGAAAGATGGGATGTTAAGGCTTGTACCACACAGCCCTTTCTGAAGGACTGACAAGATTTTATTGGATGCTCTGAAGATTAGTAATTGCATTTCAAAAAAGAAAATAAAAGTCATGAATCTTTCCCCTTGAGTTCAATGATACTAGTGATTTTATCCTTTCCTGTTCAATTCCTGGTATTAGATTACGAAAGTGGTACCTATAGGAGCACCACTTATCAGAGAGATGCTGAGGCTGGTGGAGGATACAGATAGCCTACATTTAGCGCTTGCAGCTCGTCTTTCAATTACTGCCTTATATTATAATTAGTGATGTGGTTTGTCAGATCCCTGAGGACAGCGATCATTCTCCCTTCCTGCTGTCTCTCTAGTCATATAAATCATTCCAGGTCCCTCTTCTATTGCAAGCCCTCCAGTGGCTCTAAGATGGATTTAATATGCAGTCAGTTTTCCATGTCCACAGAGTCTGCATCCATGGGATTAACCAAAGGTGGATTAAAAATCTATGAAAATTACACCATATTAAATATACATAAACTTTTTTCTTACCATTAATCCTTGAATAGTATAGTATAACAACTATATACATAACATTTACATTCTACAAAGTACTATAAGTAATCTGTGGATGATTCAAAGTATCCCAGAGGATGTACAAAGGCTGTATGAAATACTATGCCACTTTCTATAAGGGACTTGAGCATCTGTGGATTTTGGTCTCCATAGGGGTCTTGGCACCAATTTCCTCTGGTTACCGAGGAATGACTGTAAATTCAAGCTTTTTACCAGGACCTATAAGGACTAAGATAACGTGGCCCTGCCCACTTTGCTTTACCTTTTTGTTCTGTTCCCCCTTTTCTCTCCAGCCACTGTGGCCTTCTCCCTCGCCCTCAAGCATGCCACAATCACTCAGTTCCCTTGCTCGCCATACCCTCTATCTCGAATGCTTTGCTCCAAGATCTTCAAATAATGATTCCCTCTTATCATTACACTCTCAGCTTAAATATCTCGGAGACACCTTCAAACCACAACCTATCATATTTATCCTATTTTATCTCTCCTACAGCATGCTTCAGTAACTGAAATTACCTTGTATGTTTATTTTTATTTGTTTATTCTTGGTCCTATACCTCTGAAACATAAGCTGTATGAGAATACAGACCCCATCTTTTCACTACTATATTCTGACTCTTTAGAAGAGTATCTAACATATAGCAGATGCCCAATAAATAGCCATTTTCTTATTCCCTATGGTGTCTCATGCCACAGTGTCATAGCTAGAGAGTCTAAAATCATATGAGAAAGGATGGCCATCTAGTTTATAGTTAAGATTCTATAAACAGGATGGAGACCTATACAGGGCTGTGGGAAAGACAGATTCTTTAACAAGTTACCTGGTTCTGTAAGTACCATTGCTGTTTTTAAAATAGTAGAAAAATTTAATGCATACCTTGAAGTGTCCCTTTAAATTTTATTTTACCTTTTACATTTTGATGTATCACTAGTATATGACAGAAAAAACACTGAATAGTTAGAAATAGCAGATGGCTTTAGACCATGTGGACCAATTGGAACTGATAGTTGATGGCTTCCCAGAGGACCTTGTTAGTAGTATTCCAAGAGTAAATCCAAATTTGCAATGTCTGATCTAGCCCTGTTTGGGAAGTAGCTGTGTGACCATGCATCTCAATGCTTTACAATTCTGATGACTGCCTTTTGTCACACAGAAAAGCAAAGTTCTCTGGATAGGAGCTCTGGGACAATGGTTTAATTGGATTATGAACTACTTAAGCTAATGAAATCAAAAGGGTTGTCACTTTCCTTGGCATGATAATAAAGAAGCAGAGATGGCTCTACCATTTTCAGAATATAACCTTGGACAGATCATAACCTCTCCAAAGTTCACTTCTCTTAACCCTAAGATGGGTTCAGCTAATTTTAAACTATCTAGGATCATTAAGGGATCAAATAAAAATATACCAAATCAAAACCTGCATATGTAAGCTATACAAATATATGGTTGTGGGATTATCGGAGCCTCTGGGCCATTCAGTACTTGCTTCCTGTATGTCCTGAATTTTCTTTTTTTTTTTTTTAATTTTTTTTTTTGCGGTACCGGGGATTGAACGCAGGGGCGTTCTACCTCCGCGCTACGCCCCCGGCCCTATTTTTTTTAATGCTTTATTTTTGAAACCGGGTCTCACGAAGTTGCAGAGGGCCTCACTAGGTAGAGAGAGAGAGAGACAGGGAGACAGAGAGAGAGAGAGAGAGAGAGAGAGAGAGAGGAAAGAGAGAGAGATAAATCATGCACGCGCGCCCGTGTATGCACGCTGAGGCTGGCCGCGAACTCAGATCCTCCGGTCTCCGCCTCCCAAAGTACTGGGATTACAAGCGTGCGCCACCACGCCCAGCTGTCCTGAATTTTCTTGGCATCACCCACTGGCAAGTATGGAGTGCCTGCCACCCTTTGACCCCTTGCCTTGCCTGGCAGTTGCTCCTGCCATTTTCAAGTGGACTCCAGGCTGTGGCCCACATGTAAGGCAGAGGCTCTCAGATACCCAACGCCACCAAGGCAGTACGTGTCTTGCTGCATCTAGCAATTTGTCCTGAAATATGTCTTCGTCTACAAACGGATAGCAGGGAAGCTGGTAGATCTGTTAGCTTAATTAATGCTGGGAAAGTAAACAATCGTTTCTCGAGGATTGAAGTTTTAGGCTTGGCCTTGTGTCTTCTGGGTTCCGATCTCCATTTTTCTGTTCCCAAGTTTGAGTGCCTTTCATCTCCTGGCCAGTGTTCAGACTTATTGCCAGTTTTTCATAAAACATTAAAAAGGGAAATGAGAAGGAAGGCAGCAGAGAAACAGAAACCAAGCAAAGTAGTAAGAAATTCTTTAAGAAGTCCAGGTGCCACGAGGGAGAGGGAACCAGGAAGCGGCTGTGCCGACTGGCAAGTGATGGAAAATCACTGAACCATAACAGACCTCACTTGTACTGACACGTGCTAACCGAAGTGAACAGCTGGGCTGAAGTTACCGAGCATCTCATTTTGGAGTTTGGCAATGGACCGCAATCTATTTGTACAGCAGACAGCTATGGCAGGATTTTACAGGTCTAATGTAGAGCAAAAATGTAGTCAGCTTAGCCCAGGGCCTGAAGTCTTGCAGTGGACCATTACTTTTATTAGACATTGCTTTTATAGAAGGGACACCCCACTGGCTCTCCTTTCATAGCATAGCATGTAAGATAACAGGAGCCTGTTGTTTAATTCCCTTCAGTGTACTCAAGATTGTAATTTAGTTGCATGTTTGTGCAGGTGATATGCTACAGCTGATGCTTTACTCACACAACCACACACACACACACACACACACACACACACACACAATTTACATAGGGGCTCTACTTCTACAAGCTGACATTAAATGAACGTTTATTCTGTCAATCACTATGCTAAACCTTTTCATATGCTTATCCTATTTAATCCTCACAGTAACCCTCTGCTGTTGGTACTATTATTGTCACCATTTTTCGGGTGGGGAACCTAAGACATGGAGACATGAAGTCATTTGTCCTAAGGCATAATTAGTAAGTAACAGAGCCAACCCTGCAGCCCAAAGTCTCTGACCCACAAACCTGTGCTCTTTACCGCTAGATCCTACTGTCACTGTTATTGACACACGCCTAAGAGGTGTGGGAAATCTTTGGATCCACTTCTTGGGATACTTTGGTCTTTGCCTCAGTGCTTAATATGTTCGCCTCATCTCCAAATGTTCTGGTATTATATTGATGCAGTCTAGGAGTTTTTCCTGTTGGAGCTGGGTTATTTAGATTCTTCAAGTGCCCCCACCCTGCCACGGTAGGAAGCTAATCTTTGGGGGTAAAACAGTTGGTAGAAATAGGACGAGAAGGATGACTAATTTCCTCTCCTTGATCCTAGGGGCGAACCCCTGGGCTCAGATTCCCTGAAGGAGAGGGGGAACTCAATGAGGGCATCATTCTACTTTCCCTTCTGCATGCAGAGCCCAAATGCCTAGCTCTCTGAGAAAGTCCCACAATGTCTACTGGGAGCATTGGTTTTTCTAATCCTAGGACCTTAGCTTGTAAATGCGGGTGAAAAAAATACTTTTCTTCTGGTCCTCACCTTACTGAATTTAGCATTCTGTTCAATTATAGATGTAGACAACAAATCACAACATTATCGGCAGCAGCTATGATTGCTGTTTCCAGAGGAATTCTCGTATTTTCAGAACACATTTCAGATGTCATAGAGAGCCTAGAAAGTCATTTTATGCTGAATGCTACTTTGAAATTATGGTAGCCATTAGGCCTGCCACCAGATTCTGGGTGTATATATTTTATTTTTTGTGTGTGTGGATATAACTACATCACAATTAAAATATTTTGATGGTTGTATTTAAATATAACTGATTTCCTTTAAATCCTTTTTGTTATCTTTAATTTCAAAATATTATTTTCTGAGAAGAGATCTATAAGCCTCACTAGATAGCAAAATGACACGTCATGAAAAAATTAAGAACTGCTCTTCCTGACTCTAAGTATTACTCTGCATTTAGTCTATGCTGTATCACTTTGAGGAGGGTACTATCTGCTGTTATGATCCCTGATTTTCAGTAACAGCTAACTAAAATACCAGGACAGAGTTTCTCACGATGAATCCAGTATTTATTGAGTGCTCGTTGTGTGAATTCTTTCTCTGGACATCCTACATCCAAGGAAGAAGCCTAGAGATTAACACACTGTCCTACCCCTTAAAAGCAGGACTCCATGTGAGAACTTGCCAAAGAGAAGCACCTGTGAGCTGTGGAAAGGAGGATGAGAAGGGGAAGCTCTCCCTCCTCCCAGCAGCAACGGGTCCTGCGCAGGTAGGGGTAGACATGAGCCTGCACCGCTTTCAGGCATTGTGATGTGACTCATCCACTTAGATGCTGCTGGTTGTTTTGGCTGTATGTGAAATTCATGTAGCTCCCTAATCTTTGGAAGGCCAGGCTTTCCCCCAACCTTCCCTCACAGTTCTTCCAAAGATTCTATAAATCAATGAGCCAAATCCCTTCCAATATGAAATTCCCAAAGGATCTTCTGTCCCAAGTGAACCATATGCCTACATGGGGCCAATAACAAACGAGACGTAGTAGAATATCAATCAGGGTTCTAGTAGAAAACAGATAGGTAATTAAAGAGCCTTTATGAAAGTGACTGTTTACAAAGAATGAGAGAGTTTAAGGGAAACCAAGAAGGCATAACACCCCAGGCAAGCAGGAGCAGGACAGTTCTCACCCCTCCCAGCTAGAAGGAGGAAGGCCAGGAGACAACTATCCTTGCAAGGGAAGTTCCTTTCCATAGGTGCTGTAGTGGGGGCAATGTAAACACATCCTACCTTCCTACCTATTGAACCCATGGCTATCTATACAAAGGTCTTGGTGAACTTTTTGTGCATGTGTGTAAGTCCAGACATGGAGTCTAGCTCACGTATGGATTGTCCAGGTGGGGACAGTACTATGGGAAAATGTGGTGATCCTACACAGGTAGCTCACCACACGTAGGATCTCAGAGCCAAAGCCAACCATGAAAGCTTGACCCCCTGAGGATGTAAGGTAACAGAGAGAAGGACACTGACCTGGATATGATGGATTAGGGGTTGGAGGTCAGCCTTTCTAGATGTTTAAGAGCTCAGTGATAATCCCCAAAAGGATTTGAATTACATGTGGAAACTAGGCTGGTTTGATTTGCTCAATAACCTTATGGGATATTATCATTATTACCGACTTTTTCAGAAATGAAGCAAGTATTTTTAAGTGTGCTAAAGCTCACAGTACCAGAAATGAAAGGTTTGATTTGAACATGGCTGCATCTGGTTGCAGAGCCTATGTTATTAATTCCTACATATTGCTGCTTCCCTTCCAACCATGACCCCAATGTCCTAGTCTCAAATTTTCCTCATTATAGGATATGATCCCTCATGAAAAACTGAAATTGTACAAAATCAGAGTTAATTTACTAACACCTGAAAATGTGGAGCAGGTTTATTTCCATGAGGTTTTTGGCATCTGTGGATTTAAATAAAAGGGATTATTTCCAAAGAAACTGGCCATGGCACACATGTGTGTATGTGCATGTGTGTGCGTGCGCGTGTGCTCACAAACACACACACACACACACAAACACACACACACACACACACACACACACACAGTTGAAATCCAATCTCTATCCCAATCTAAAGGGGTAGAGTTTCACCTTCTCTCAGGAATAGCATCATGTGTGTTTGACCTGTGCAGTCACATAGGGTCCCATGTTCAGAAGGACGCACACCTGGTTTTATGCTCTGCTTTTATTATCATGACATTTTAATGATTTAATCATTGATCTTGAGTTTGGTAAGTGAAGACTGATGGGGCATTGGAGTATTCTTGCAAGCCAAGGAGATAAGTACTCATCTGCCATTCAATTTGCACTGGACTCTGCAAATTATGTACATGGTCCTGCCCTCTTCCCAAACAAAATGTAAGTGCTAATGTATAAGTAGAAATTAGCCCTTCTTCTGACACCTACATTATTTATTAAAATGGCCTTTCCCCAGTTAGGAACCAGAGAGCTCTCTTTTATCAGTATTTGATTTGCTGTGGTTAACTGGATATAATGTGAGGTCTTGTAGTACATGTTCGGAAGTTCTTTAATACATAGATAATGTCTTTGGCTCAGAGATATTCGAGAAATTTTATAGGACACCATTGTTTTGGACTGTACTTGGCACTAAAATAGCAAACCAAAATGGAATCATGCATGCTAAGTGATGTATAATTAAACTGAATCTTTAAAGAAGCAAGTAAACCCCCAAACATACTGGTTTTCCCCCAAAATAAGACATTTATGCCAACGAGTGAGAGAGGGTCCAGTCAATTTGAGCTGGTATAATAAATAAGTCTACTTGCTTTAAGTCTTACAAGGAGAGTAACCTGAAGTAACTCACCATTAACTAATATGCTTCCTAAAAATTATTATTATTATTATTATTTTTGCGGTACTGGGGATTGAACCTAGGGGTGTTCTACCTCCGCGCTATATCCCCGGCCCTATTTTTTATACTTTATTTTGAAACCGGGTCTCATGAAGTTGTGGAGGGCCTCACTAAGTAGAGAGAGAGAGATGGGGAGAGAGAGAGATGGGGAGAGAGAGAGATGGGGAGAGAGAGAGATGGGGAGAGAGAGAGAGAGAGAGAGAGAGAGAGAGAGAGAGCGCTGAGGCTGGCCACGAA
>PVJS01007672.1:0-28726 GCA_004027185.1 Glis glis | reverse complement strand
ATCAAAACTACACTGAAATTTCATCTCAATCCAGTTAAAATAGCAGTCATCAAGAATACAAATAATAAATGCTGGCAAAGATGCAGGGAAAAAGGAACACTTACACATGGTTGGTGGGACTGCAAATGAGGACTATGGAAGTCAGTATGGAAATTCTTCAAAAGATTAGGAATGGAACTACCATATCACCTTGCTATACCACTCTTGGGTGTTTTTCCAAAAGAACTAAAGATAAAATATGATAGTAATACAAGCACATCCATGCTTATAGGAGCACAATTCACAGGAGCCAAGTTATGAAACCAAACTAGGTGTAGATCAACAGATGATTGGATAAAGAAAATGTAATACACACACACACACACACACACACACACACACACACACATGCACACAATGGAGTTTAACCCTACCATAAAAGAACATAATTATCATAATTATATCATTTACTGGCAAATGGATGGAACTAGAGAATATCATGCTGAGTGAAAGAAGCCAGACTCAGAAAATCAAGGATTGTATGTTTTCTCTCACATGTGGTAGGAAGAGAGAATAAAGGAATAAAAAAAGGGACCTCATGAAAATGGAAGGGAGACAAGTAAAGTAGAGGAAGTGGTTTGAGGGGGAGAGTGGCTGGAAATGGGAGGTACTGGGGAATGAAATTGACCAAGTTATGTTATGTGCATGTACTAATATATCACAATGAAACCCACATTTATGAATAATTATAATACAACAATAAACAAATGAACACATTATTATTCTGTTTCCTTGATCCTCCAGTACAAAAACTGTCATGCCCAGTGGATTGTCCTTTCTAAGTCGTTAGAGGCAGTGCTCCTTCATTCATGACTTGCTAATAAAAGCCAATAAGATTTTTAAACTATATTTTGTAGTTTTGTTTTGAAAGAGACAGTGTCCTAATTTTTAATAGTCAATGCAGTTCAACCCAATGAATGTTGATGATGGCTTTGATTTACAAGTCTCTTGGAAAAGAAAAATAAATAAATAAAAGACTTCAGGCTAGTGGGTACATGTTCAAAATTGCTGGTATTTGGTACGGTAAGGACAGGAATCACCAAGGGCACAGGAATCCCTGGCTAAGGAAGATTTTTAGAGGATTTCTAATCTGGACTATGTGTGATTCCTTTGCAGTGCTTATAGCCACACTTGAACTTCATTTACAAGGGGCAATTTTAATGAGTTGAATTGGACTGGATGTTTAAGGGCATAATTTTCAATTCCTAGTATCTGCAATTAAGAATGATAATCACTTAAAAGGGAATAAAACTGAGTCAAAAACAGAACACATGTAGATGTTTGGGCCACAGGGACTCAATCTGCCCATTAGAATGCTAATAAATGCAAAATATCCTCATCCTTAATTAATTGGTTAACTAAACAGAGAGTTTGGGGTGAAATACAAGCATGATTATTTAACATGGAAAATCAAGAAGGTTGGATGAATAACAATTACAGAATTAAAAAATAAACAACATTTGAGTTTCAATTAGTCCTTATTGGCAGCTCAGAAACATCCACCAGAATATGTTTCATTTCATTGCAAATTAAGCCTTTCAAGTTTAAACAATTTTAACACTTGGTCTCTAATATAAATCCCTCAATTAAAAATGTTCAAGACTGACATGATACATTCAACTACAACAGCAAGGGCAATTAAGGAACTAATTTAGTCAAGTAAAGATGTATTATTCTCCCTGTTCTCATATAAAGGTTATATTCCTTGGATTCAGTATGTTAGTTTGTAAAAACAGTTATTTTCCTCATGAATTATATGAGAAATATGGATGCAGTAGATTAGAGAGGCCATGGTCCTGATAAAGGTAGGTAAGGTTGACTATAAGATTGTATTATCCCACCATTTTGCATAATTATGATGCACAATGAAATAAAAAAAGACTATATTATCCAGGGTCCTCTAGAGAAACAGAACCAACAGGATCAATAGAAAGGTGTATGTGTATCTATATACTTATCTATTGAGAGATTTAAGATATTGGTGTACACAAGGGTAGGGGCTGGTGAGTCTGAAGTCTGCAGGGCAAGCCAGCAGGCTGGAGAGCCAGAGAAGAGACGATATGGCAGCCTGATGCCAAAGGCAGTATAAAGGCAGAATTCCTCTACCTTTGAGGACTCTAGTCTTTTCTCTTAAGGCTAACTGATTGGATGAGGCCCACCCATATTATGGAGGGTAATCTGCTTTATTCAGTCTTCTGGTTTAAAGTTAATTACATCTAAAAAAAACATTCACAGCAATATCTAGACTGGTGTTTAACCCAAAACTGGGTACTATAACCTAGAAAAGTTGACACAAAATATTCTCTAGTTTTATGTCCTGCAGGAAAATGGATGGAACTAGAGATTATTTTTGCTAAGTAAGATCAGGTAGTCTCAGAAAGTCAAGGGCTGTATATTTTCTCTCATATGTGAAAGCTAGAGGCAAAATAGGAAACACAAGAACATAAGAAACATAAGTAATATAACATGTTTTGTTATAAACATAACAAAATTTAAATAATGTGGACAGAGACCTGTAGAGTAGAAGGGGACTGGGAGAGGAAGTTAGAGAGGGGAAGAGGGATGACCGAAGAAGGAGACAGTTGAAATAATACAATGGCAATATGTGAAGGTGTTACGATCAATCTCACTAACAGGTATAGGGAGGGAGGAGAGGGAAACGGGGTGAGATGTGCAGGGAGATGTCCCAGAGCTGTATGTATGTATGTTTTTATCACGTTGAACATCACTATGATATATATATTTGCAATGCACAGATAAAATAATTTAAAAAAATTAACCATCATAGAGACCTAAGTGTGTAGGGACAGAATTGATAGTTCCAGCCCCCCAGGTTCTGATGCAATAGGTCTAGGAATCAGATAGGGCATCAGAAAATTTATTTATTTATTTACTTATTTATTTATTTACTTGTTTATTTATTTATTTATTTTGGTGCCAGAGATTGAACCTGGGGGCATTCTACCTCTGAGTTATACCCCAAGCCCTATTTATTTTTATGTTTTATTTGGAAACAGGGTCTAAGTTGCTGAGATCCTCACTAAATTGCTGAGGCTGGTCTTAAACCTGTAATCCTCCTGTGTCAGCCTCCTGAGTACTGGGATTACAGGAGTGGGCCACCATGCCAGGCTCACATCAGAAATTTTAAGCTATCATCCTCAACTATCTTTCTTAACTACCCTCCTGTTCCTCTCTCTCCATTCTACCTCTGCCCATAATTCTCATATACAGTAGTCCTCCCTTATGGGTGGTCTCACTTTTTGCTACTTCAGTTACCCATGGTTAAGTATGGAAAATACTAAATGGAAATTTCCAGAAACACACAATTCATGTCTTAAATTGCATGCTCTGCTAAGTAGCATGATGAACTCTGGTACCATCCTGATCTGTCCCAACCTGGGACGTGGATCATTCCTTTGTCCAGCATATCACGTTCTGTGCAATCCTGCCTGTTGGTCGCTTAGTAGCTATCTTGGTTGTCAGACCCATAGTGGCAGTGTTACAATGCTTGTGTTCAAGACCTGAACTTTACTTACTAATGACCCCAAGCACAAGAGTATTGAGACTGGTAGTTCAGATATGCCAAAGACCAGCTATCAAATGCCTCCTTTAAGTGAAAAGTAAAAGCTCTTCACTTAAAAAGAAAGAAAGAGACACTGAGGTTGCTACGATCCGTGGTAAAAACGAATCATCTATCTGTGAAATTGTGAAAAAAAAGTCATGATAGTTTTTCTGTCACACCTCAAATTGCAAAGATTAGGGTTACAGCACCATGACGTGACCCAGCTATACCACTCCTTGGTATCTTTCCAAAAGAATTAAAGTCAGAATACTAGAGTGATACATGCCTACCCATGTCTATAGCAGCACAATTCACAATAGCCAAATTATGGAACCAATTCAGGTGTCCATCAACAGATTGACGGGTAAAAAAAATGTGATGTGTGTGTGTGTGTGTGTGTGTGTGTGTGTATGTGTGTGTGTGTACATACACACGATGGAATTTTACTCAGCTGTAAAGAACAAAATGTATTTTGCAGGAAAGTGGATGGGACTAGGAAACATTATCCTAAGTGAGATCAGCTAGTCTCAAGAAACTCAAGGGTTGGATGTTTTCTCTAATATGTGGAAGCTAGAGATAAAATACAAAAGAAAAGGAACTTTAGATAAATGTGGACAGAAACCAGTAGAATAGTGGAAGGGGGTTGGGGGAGGGAAGTGGGGAGGGGAAAAAGGAGGGAGACTCGAGGAAGGGAATGGTTCAAATGATATTCTGTCCATATATGAAAGTATCACTACCAATCTCATTAGCATGCATGGGGAGGGGATGAGGGGAGAAGTAGGATTCAGAGGGAAATACACCAAGTGATATGTGCAAGTATTAATGTGTTACTTTGAATCTCACTATGATGTATAATTACAACATACCAATAAAAATATAAAAAAGAGCCACAGTGCATGATAGGCACTTGATTAAGATGGAAAAAGGCATTATAATGCAGGGTTCAGTGCTACCTGTGGTTTTATGCATCCACTGGTGTACCTCCTGTGGATAAAGGGGACTAGCATATAGCAAAATTTGAAAACCAATGACCAGAAATCTGGAGGAGATCCTAAAATTTGTTCTCCTAAAATTAGAAGAAAGAGAAGGAAAGACAATTATAGTTATAAAGAGAATTTCAGGGCAAACCAAACCAAAACCCTAAAATTAAAAACAAGCAAGTAAGCAAAAAACAAAACAACAACAAACAAAAACTGCCCTACCTGTGCCAAAGGTGGAATCTAACTGCAAGTTCGGTGCTTTTCTAAGTCTTCACCATCATTGTCCATCACTTAGAATTAATGATTAATATTAGCAAAATTAAATTTTTAAAATACCATTTGGCCGGATTCCATACTATAATGGTTGAAAAGGAAACCTTATGAAAGATGTCTGGTTCTCTAGGGACTGGGGGAATGTTGCAGAAACAATTCTGGGAGGGAACATTTTGACCAATGTTTTCTGGAGTGGGTTCTATGGAACATCAGCCCTTGAAGAACTGTACTTTGAAGAAGGTTTCTTGGCCAAATATGTCTGGGAACATGGCATATGATAGCCCCAATCCTTGGAGATTCATAATACATTTTTGTATGAGTCTTTAATAAATAAATCCTGCTGTAAAGAAATCAGTTCAACTGGGTTTAATCTAATATTTCTCCAATCCACTGTGAAACACTTTTCCCCTATGCAAGGCATATTAACATTACAAGAGACACAATTTAGAAAGTACGTTTAGGTAATTAAAGACTGAAAACAAAAGTCTATGTAATCAAGTAAAATAACCACATGATTTGCGCTGCATTTAGTGAACTGAAAAACACAGCCATGGTTGCTGCCTACTTAATGCAAGCTGGGCATACCTCCAATTTGCTGGATCACTGAGCTCAGTTCTCAGAGCTGAGGACACTGCTGCTGCCCCCCACCTTGCTCCCAGATCATACAAAATTTGCAGATGACCCCACAAATCAGTAGACAAATTGTAAGCTGCCTTCACTAAGTAGAAATGATTTCTTAACCAAAACTGCTGCTGGAAAAATGTTGAGATGTTTTCATGGAGGAGGAGATAACACTTTGATCCATACCCAAAACACTTAACTGAGACTGATTTTAATGTGTCAAAACAGTGAAGTCTGGTCAACTAGATCAATCTGTTGGACCATCCACATTAGGAAAAGGGGTAAAAAAGAGAGTTTGGAGATAACTGTTTTGGCTTTTTTTTTTATCAGTCAAAGTGAGTTTTGAACTGGGAGTTCAGGGAATTAGGAGCAGGGTGGCACATAGCCATCTGCTTAGCACTCTGGGCAGTGTGTTTGTGCAAATCTCAAAAAGGTACTCCCTCTGGGTACACAAATTGCAAAAAGGACCTCTTCCTCTGGGTTTTCGTCAGCCTTTAGCATGCAAGTGTAGCATGCAGCTTCTCCATGGTTGGACTGAGGAAGAAGAGTTGGAGAGGATTGGGATATATTGACATCAAATAGAGAAAAAGAGAAAGCTAAAGATACAAGGCAATGGAGGCACCAATAATGGGACAAAGTACTTGAAGAAGTTGGAATGGGATGGAGCAAGAAGTTGGCTTTGAGTAGAAGAAATGCATCCCTTCTCATAGGGCAGAGGGGAAGGAGGAATCTGGGTGTTGGTATCAATTCAGAGGAAGCAGTCAGCAAAGTTAAGGTAGTTCATCTTCGACAACTTCTAGTTTTTCTATGAAGTAGGCAGTAAGGATAGACAGCTAAGAGTGATGACCTTTTTATAGCTATTCACTACTTATTCTGTACACTATCATTCCTCATTATGCTGATTTTCATTTGTGGTATTTATTATTGTTTGCATGTGTGTATTCACAAGCAACTTCTGGTCTCACTGTGGACACTAGAAATTTCAGCCAAAGTATGGGGGCTGGCGAGTAAGTAGAGGAAAGTTTTTTAGAGTAAAGAGGTTCTTAGATGGATACACTGTTATGAGCAGAAGACATTGAATAAAGTTTCAGAGTAAAGCATTTCACTAAAATAACAAGAGAAAATTTCTACTAAGTAATTGAGTTTCTTCTTGCTACCTCCCCAATCCCCTTGACTTTTTGGCTCATTCTTTTTAAAGATCCAGCAGTTGTCAAGTTTATGATACTGTCTTTCATTCCTGATCTCAAAAAGTTTTTTTGTTTGTTTTTTTCTCCAAATACATATACAAACGAAACTTTTTCTCTCAAGTTGTCCTAGGAGATTGATAAAATACCAATTGTTTTCAGCCCTGCAAAAGACCCTTAAACACCACTTAAGATAGTAGTTTCTTTCTAGTTATTTACCCAATTGTGTCTATGGATGAACTCCTTTATTTAGGCCAGGTGAGAGGTCCCCTCTCACCTAGAGCTAGGCTACTCTTAAAAAGAGGCTTGTGGCACACTTCTCTAACCTGCTCCTTTGAGGTATGTGTTAGCAAGATTCTATTTCAAGACTTCTACAATAATGCAAAAGCAACCCAGATTAGCATTTCAAAAGGCATCCTTGAAATGACAAGTTGGCCTAGAGGGATCTCTAAATAGTACAAAAGCAGCCTCCAGAATTGTTCCTGTGAATTGGGTGACAAGTTTATTATATATATCAGGTTCTAGTTTCTCTTTCAACTTGTTCTTCCTTCTTGTCAGTGAAAAGTCTTGGAAAAGAGCCCAAGGGTGGTGGAATGGTAAAGTTGGAGTCAAGTGTGAAGAATTTCCTGTTGATATTCATTTTTTTTTCTTTTTACTTTGGCTCTTTTTGTTTAGCCACAAAATCTTGTGTAAACATTTATACTTATTAAATAATCTTCTTAGTCATCCAAGTTTTTTTTATTTTGACTCAAGTCCTTTCCTTTTTTTGTTTACCTGAAATGCATCCTTAATTATTTTTCTTTACCATATCCACAAATCTAATTTATCAGAAATTAGACAAAAAAATAATCTTGGAAGTACAGTTTATAATTTTTCTCCTTTATCACCTCTCATTATTTTATTTGAAATTTTAAAAAATATACAAAAGTGATACAGGGTTAAATAACATGAGTATTTTTTTTTTTTTTTTTTTTTTGCGGTACCAGGGATTGAACGCAGGGGCATTCTACCTCCGCGCTACGCCCCCGGCCCTATTTTTTTATACTTTATTTTGAAACCGGGTCTCACGAAGTTGCGGAGGGCCTCACTAAGGAAAGAGAGAGAGAGAGAGAGAGAGAGACAGGCAGGGAGAGAGAGAGAGAGCGAGAGAACTGAGGCTGGCCACGAACCCGGATCCTCCGGTCTCCGCCTCCCAAAGTACTGGGATTACAAGCGTGCGCCACCACGCACGGCATAACATGAGTATTTTAAGTTAATATTGTTTGCTCCTTTTCTCCCCAGTTGTCTTCTTCTTCTTCCACCAAACAAACTACCAACAGTTTGGGAAGTTTCCTTTCACTCCTTTCTCTACACATCTAAGAATTCTTCAACCTACTTATTGGCCAATAAGTTGAATGTCATTTCTTTCAGTCCTTATATTATTTGAGCTCTGAAGAATATTGGACACTGTTGGTTAACCTTTTCTTTTAAGGACTCTCATTTTACTTGCTTTTCATGACCCTCGACTGCTCTGATTTCTTGCCTGCCTTTCTGGTCATTCCTTCCCAATGTTTGTTGCCAGCCTCCATTCCTCCGCCTGCCTGTCCACTTCAGGGTTCTGTGCTCTGTAGGGTGACCATGTCTTAGGAACTCCATACATAGAATTACAGGAACTTCTGGAGTAAATAATAATTTAACCAACCTCTTCATTTTTACTGGTAAGGAAAGCAAAGGAAGAGAGAATGGGGTAGTAATGTGTCTAAAGTCACCATGGAGGTAGAACCAGAATTATAACTTCCTGACTTAAAATCCAGATCTTGACAAAGATCAGCAACCCACCAATTCCCTGGTCTGTTTCTTTTATTTACTTTTTCTTTTCCTTTTGGCTTGATCATAGCAGGATTACAAAGTAGACCTAATCTGCTTTTTTTTTTTTTTTTTTTTTTGCGGTACCGGGGATTGAACGCAGGGGCGTTCTACCTCCGCGCTACGCCCCCGGCCCTATTTTTTATACTTTATTTTGAAACTGGGTCTCACGAAGTTGCGGAGGGCCTCACTAAGGAGAGAGAGAGAGAGAGAGAGAGAGAGAAAGAAAGACAGAGTGAGAGATCTGAGGCTGGCCGCGAACCCGGATCCTCCGGTCTCGGCCTCCCAAAGTACTGGGATTACACGTGTGCGCCACCACACCCGGCCCAAAGTAGACCTAATCTGGAAAGATGTCTTTAATAATCCCAGTGATAGCCCACACATACTATGCAGAAACTCATTTGAAGAAGGCAACAACAACAACAAAAAAAAAAAACTAGAGAAAAGTTTCATTTTTTAAAAATTATCCTTAAAGCAATAAAGGAGTAACAGGCTTCCTCAAGACTGGGATAATTATAATTGGCACAGAAAGAGAGCTAAAGTCCCCTTTAAGAAAGCTGCTCCTAGGAGCATCAGTAAGCCGGAGGCCCTGGGAGCAGCCCTAACTCAAACCCAGCAACGACTTCCAAGACAAAATACTTCTGAGCCAGCATTGAAGGTATGGGAGTACCTCTATGTGCCCCCTTTTGCTCAGCTTTTGTGTATGACCACTATATTTTCCAAACCAAAACTGAGGATGTGACTGCAGAAAAGACACTTTGCAATCTGGGTTATCTTATATCTGCTGTGCCACAGAGCATTATAGGAATATATTGCAGTCTTTACCAGCCAGATATTGCAATGTAGGTAGTGTAATCACTTATTGGAGGTACCAGGAGGGTAAAATGGAACTCTGTATAGTAGTTTCAGTTACCTCAAAATCTGAAAATAAAACTATAAATGAACAGAAGTTATCACTAAAGCCCTTCTGTGTGGCCGACTGGGAAGTTCTAAAACCAGATCTACCTGCCTTACTGAGAACTCCCCTCTGCCTCTAAAAGAGATGGTGTTGGAAAGGCTGGGTCAGGGAGAGGAAATGTCTTTGAGATGGTCACATCTGCAGAGAACTGCCTCATCCAAGGTCACACCCCTTCCTGGGGCATCCATCCATGCCCAGTGTCTGGCTCCAGTGGATGAGTGAAGGGTAATCCATCTGGGGACCACTCTACTGAGCTGCGAGGGCTCTGAGCTCCCCACAAGCTTGGCTGAGTTTCTTGCTGCCCTACGGCTGTTTGCTGCTCCCATGTCCCACCTGCCTCCACTGTTTCCTTCCAGGTGCTGCTCCCCCAGGCTGTCTCCTTAAGACTCATCCCAACCAATAAACCCTGTCTCAGTGTCAGTATCCCAGGGAATCCAGTCTGTGCAGGGGGAGCCTAGCAAGTGGGGGCTCTCAGGGGGAGGAGCCTAGTATGTGTCTCCAGGGTTTAGGAGACATGATGGATTCAGGGGGAGGGAGAGAGGGCCTGCTGTTGCTGCCTTGGCACTGCGTGGTCTTCCCCTGCGACAGGGCAAGTGTGTCAGGAGACAAATTGGGCTAGCACACAGGGCAGTGTGGCCTTGTGAGCTACAGGCTGGGGCAGAGAACACGTTTCACCTCAGTGCCAGCTCCGATTAGGTGGTGATGGATGCCTGAATATTAGGGCTGAAGAAGAGTTTTGGTGTGTTTTTATTGAGAAAGATGCTAAGCCTGATTAGGGACGCGTCTCACAGCTTTAAGAAGGGGGGCACTGCAGCTCATCTCTGCCATCTCTGGATAGATTAATAAAGAGAGACTATACAAATCTCTAATCATTTGACATAGAAAATATGTTTAGTGTGACTCACCATCCTTGATGCTGGAATTAGGAGTATTTTTTCAAAGAGACAGAGCAGCTCAGGCTACTCCCCTGAGGGAGCCGTCCATGGCGCCACACTTCAGAGAGGTCCACGAGGCCCTGCAGGATTTCGCTTTGGTGAGGCTTCCTCTAGTGGCCTTTCTAAACTTCTCAGTGCTTTTCTCACTTTTCTTTTGGATCTCTAGGTCTTTACGCATGGTTGCCCCTCTGCCTGAAAGTTCTCCCTCCTCACCTTCCTATTTTTTCCTCCATCCCCAGGCTCAGGTCTCCTCTTCTGAGAAGCATCACTGAAACATGCTTTCCCATAAAAAGTTAACCGTATTCCCCCTTTTAAGTATCACTTTATTTTGTATCACAAAACATGTACCATACTGTGTTGAAACATCCGCTTTCCACAAGGACTGCAAGCTCCTCCCAGGCACCCGTTGATTCCTTGCTTCCCTCATACCGAGCACTGTGGCTGGCACTCAGTAAGCACCTGATGGTTTTGAATAAATGGGCAATGGCTAGGATCACTAAGAGACGTTTCACAAAACAGGTCAGAATCAAACACGAGGAGGCTGAGACTGTTGGGCCAGCTGGCTTAGAGAAGACTGCCCATTGTTTCCCAGGGGAAACCAGAAGCCAAATTCCTGGAGAACTTTTAGGATGCAGACACGGATTCACCTGCTGCGAATCTTTGCTGTTTAAAAAAGGAAATCTCACTTGACAAATGGATTAATGTTCAGGAAGACTGTATTTGCACAGCTGCAGAGTCTTTCTCAAACAAGATGTTTGGGAACCCCCCTCCCCTCTTTACACAGGACATTTGGTGATCAGGTGATAAAATGAAGCCATTCAGAACCTGGAAGCACCATGTCCATTAAAGAACCTTGAATGGTTTCCATCTTCTTCTTTCTGGTGTGTGTGTGTGTGTGTGTGAGAGAGAGAGAGAGAGAGAGAGACCCTTTAGAATCCACTATGATTCAAGGAAAATGGCAGGCTGACCGGACCAGGTGTCTGGACAAACCTTCAGCAGTCTGACCACATGATAGACCCCACGGGCAACTCCTGAGCTATTAGAGTCTTGTGGAGTTTGTCCCGCAGGCAGCTCCTTCAGGTTAGCTTCTCTCCCTGCTCTGCCGCCACCTTCCTACATGGAGAACGGCACTGATGCAATCCTGGAGCAGTGTCAGCCTGGTTGCTCAGAGTGCTTGTTCAACCGTGCTCACAGCAGTAACTGCAGTCTGCCAGGTCTCATGTGACCTTGGGGTAGACATCAGAAATCGCTGCAAGCTGCAAGGACCTGCAAAATTTATTCAGGGCACCATATGTACAAGTGACACCTCAGGGAGTAGTTCTACTGGCTGAGCCTATGGCTCGGAGCTTTGAGGTTGCAGGTCCTTCCCTTTGTGGATTCACATGGAAAAGGGGGCTTGGCCCCTTCTTTAAATCTGAACTCAAAATTTGTGATAGTGAGGGAAGTGTCGGGGGGTCTTTAATGTGCAAGAAATGGGGATTTGGGACTTTCTGGCACCTTAAAGTCATGCTACCACACATGCAGTGGGGTGGAGCAGCTCTTGTGACAGTTGAGGGGTTTCAGTCTTAGGGCCGAAGCTCTTTTAAATAACAATTAAAATGTAAAGGCTAGTGGGAACAAAGGATTATGGTGTGCTGTACGGTTCCACTGTTTGAAGCTTTAGCATCCTTCCTTTGAACAGGTGTACTGAGAGAAGACTCAAAATAGCATAAAATAAAAAGAAGAAAAGGCTGGGCACACAAAGCAAAGTGGAAAGCGGCTTTAGTTTAGCCGGCCTCTTTCAAAAGGACAAAAGTCCAACTGTCCCAGAATCCTTGGATCTGCTTGGAGGGACATTCGTGGCCTCTGTGTAAACACATTTTTGTTTAAAAGCAGAGGGAGAGTGAGAGAGCCAGAAAGGAGTCAGAAGCAAGGGTGAGAAGGAGAAAGGGATAGAGAGAGAGAGAGGGAGAAACATCAGACTCCTGGTGAGTGTTACCAGTGTACAATATCTGAATAATCCACTGTGCCTACTCTTCAGTACAAATACCAGGAGGGCCAAAAAGCACTCAGAGCCTCTGCTATTTGGATATAGTAGAAACTTCTTCATAAAACATTTTTCCTCCAAATTTATGTTTTGGCTATGAAACTGTATGAAGACCAAGGAAAAGAAGGGTACAGATGTATCAAAAGTCTGGGGATAGAGAAAAAAATGATGACTAAGATAGCTATAAATCCAAGAGAGCTCTGTCTGTGATGGGTGATTGCAGATCCATGGTTGTAGTTACTGATAAGCAAATGCTGGATTTACAAAGCACCTCCCTTGTTTCCCTTCCATCTCCTTACCCTCTCATCCCCGCCTTCTTCTTCCTTTAGAGGGCACTGCAGTGGAAATAGTTTCTCTGGGCCTTCCACCTCCTGGGCACCACTGGTTTGGGCATCACCCCCCTTCCCCAGCTGCTTCCAGGCTACATATGGCAAGGTGTGACCAATGAGATGTCTCATTCCCCTGGTTACAGGGATCCATTCAAGGTGAAGAAGACACACTGGTAAGTTTTACAAATGCTAGGCAAAGAGGTTCTCCCCTGGGTAGGGCTGCTAATCTGGAAAGCCTGCCCAGTCAACAGAAAGAAAAGCTGAACTAAAAGATGAGGGAGAATGAGCCCAAGGTTTTATCATTTGAAGCCTTACATTAACCTTAAGCTAGAAACACTCCTGATTTCCATTTAGGTTAGACAATCAATTCCCTTTTATTGCTTAAAGTGGCTGAATATGTTTCTGTCCTTTATTCTCTTCACCCTGACCCCACAAATTTGCCTAATACAGAAATGCTGAGCAGAGCTAAAGGCTCTCAGCTTGTGACTCAGACAAATAGCTGGATTCAATTTCAGAAAACAAGAATCACCTGGGAGCCTGCGGCTCTTACAGTTGGTAAAAAGGAAGAACACAGCATCCATCCATCCATCCATCCACCCACCCATCCATCCATCCATCCATCCATCCATCCATCCACCCATCCAACCAAGCTCCTCCCAAACAGCCTCCAAACATGTTTTCAATGCTGTTTCCATGTTCCCTGGTATCAGGAATTTTTTACGATGCCATGGTGGCATCATGGGTCAATAATTGTCATCCTGACCTGGTCTTCTGAGCTTCCTCTGAGCTTTGTCCTGTCCCAGGTAGATTCCTCTGCTCTCACCTCTCTTACCTGGCTTTGCCTTGGTGTCGGGTTTCCTCTAGTGCAACACCAGGCACACTGTTAGAAGACCCTACCTGTCTGCCCTCTAGATAGACACCTGCCTGAGACAGCGGAGACTTTTCAGAATCATATGTCCCCAGAGCCTGGGACCAGGCCTGCCAAAGTAAATAAGTTTTGCATTGAATTGAATATGAGACTCAACTTAGACTTACTCTGTGACCACTGCTCAGCAACCACCCTCTGCCTCCTCTGCCTCCAAGAGTTTCCTGCCTTGAATATAGCCTGATGCTTACTGGCTTTTCTTTTTTTTTTTTTGCGGTACCGGGGATTGAACCCAGGGGCGTTCTACCTCCGCGCTACACCCCCGGCCCTAGTTTTTATACTTTATTTTGAAACCGGGTCTCACGAAGTTGCAGAGGGCCTCACTAAGTAGAGAGAGAGAGAGCGCTGAGGCTGGCCGCGAACCCGGATCCTCCGGTCTCTGCCTCCCAAAGTACTGGGATTACAAGTGTGCGCCACCACGCCCAGCTGCTTACTGGCTTTTGATTGACCTTGTCGTCATGAAAGCCATGTCTGTAAATGAGCTTATATGTTTATTGAACACTTACCAAGTAGGCATTCCATGTGCTTTAACTCAACTGATTCTCACAACAGCCTCTCCATCTTACAAATGCTGAGACCAGACCTGAGAGGCTAATGGCTTGCTCAGGGTCACCCAGCTAGTAAGTGGAGTGGCCAGGGAGTCAAAACCAGCACCTGTTCCTCACCACTACCCCATTTTCAAGTGGAACATCACTAGTTCCTCATGGGACAAGTGTGTTTCATTTCTATTGTTGAATTACCCTCATAAAATCCCAACCCTATTAGGTAGGTATGATTATTAGTTCAATTTTCCAGATAAGAAAATTGAGGCTCAGCGAGGTTCAGACATTTGCCCAAGGTCACTCAGTTAATAAGTAATAGAGCTGAGATTAAATTCCAGTCCATTTGACCCCCAGAGCCCATGTTTATCAATTATTATGCCAAACGGTTGTCTACTAATTTATTGACAATTATGTCAGAAGCAACGATGAGAATCATCTGACCTTTAATTTCGGTCTCTGGCTCTTTGTATTATTTAACACTGATACCAACACCTACTTCACAGGGTTGTCACAAGAGCTTCAAACTGTTGTAAAGTTGCCAGTGTTTGGCCCATAATAAGTTCTCAACAAATGGCAGTTATCATTATTGCTGAATGAGTGCTTTTTGTGCCAGGTATGATAACGAGCACTTTATTGTATGATCTTACTTAATTCTCACACCAACCTCATGGGGTAGGTGTCATTCTCATGCTTATTGTAGACGTGGAAACTCATTCTCGGAGAAGTTAAGTAACTTGACAAAAATCACACAACGAGTTAATGGCCAAGGCTACACAGTTAGTTAGTTAGCTGATGGAGTAGCATGAAATGAGCTCTATATTTCCCACTGAGCAAGTTCTGGTGAAAAGGACAAAGAGTCCAACCAAGACTGGGTGGATTGACCTCTTATTGAGTTTGTTTAGTTCCTGGTCTCTGGGTGATTCCTTAGCCCCATGGGCCTCAGCTTTGTAGAGTAAGAGCTTGTGTTGCTTTAGCTACAACTCTGTGTAGTCAAACTTGGAGAACAGCAGCTGCTGAAAGGAGGCAAACATGCACTTATTGAGCTCCAGCAGTATTCTGAGGAGCTCAAGGGCTGGGCATACTCAAAGGTTTCCTTTTTGAAGTCTCTTTGTAGCTGGCCAGCTGAAGTGCTCAACAGCCAGAGGGGTAAAGCCTCCTTGTGCAGCTCTTCTTGATGCTCCTCCTGGGGGTGAACTGGCAGTAAATACGCAGTAAAGAGCTGGCAACTCTCTCGTATTTATGCCTCATAGATTATCCAGGCTGAAAAACAAAAACAGAACAAAAACAAAAAACAGGTTGAGTCTAAAAGTATCTGGATGGCTGTCTGTATAGATTAAATAATCCAGATGGCTTCATGGTTATTGTAGGAGAAAAGCAAGTGGTTTCACCATCGGGTGAGTCAGTCCGGAAAGTTCAGAGGACAATACATTTCTTTACCTGGTGTGACCCAGTTCCTTCTCTTCTTAGCTTGACTGGCTTAAACATCTGTGCAATTGCCAAATCTTCACTTCGCTTGGGCTATTTAAATAGAAGCACAGTGTTGGCTTTTTATATAAATGCCTAAAAAATAAACAACAACCATTTGATGGTGGGGAATGGCATTTGGAATGAAGGATTAATCAGTGTGTCACTCTCATTTGGGTAGCAAAATCTATCCTCTTGTTTGGGGAAATACTATCTCATGGGATAATTTCCACACTGCTAGGCTGTTTTTCTTTTTAATATCACAGACGATTTGCTGTGGTGGAGGCTGCTGGAAATTGCTGGCACCATTACTGGTTACGAAATGTGTCTGCCAAACCCGTCCAGGATAGAAAGAGCCATACTGTATCCTTTGATGATGGGATTCTTTGGCAGGGACAGACCTGCAGAGAAAAAGCCTCCTTTTCCCCCTGTACCTCCTTGTGTCTTGAACAAAGAGAATGTATCTGATTGTCCTTGTGGAAGACAGTGACAGAAATTTCTCTGCCAATATTGCTGTTGGCAATTCTTAGCCTATGTTTCGTGCGTCTCCTAGTTTTGGTGCCCAGGGCAACAGAGACCCAGGAAATGCAGATGGTTCACCTCTGGGTTTGAGAAACACAGTGTGGGTGGGTGCCAAAGTGGTTGGATCCATCATTAATGGTTAAACACTTCTGCCAGCTTTCTTCTTAGCAGGAAAAATGCAAAATCAGAAGGACTTAGACAAAGTTATAGAAAGGAATTCTCTCTCTCTCCTGAAAAGAAAAAGTCTCAGGTCAGTGTACTGTACTCTGTGGGTGATGATTATACTGTCTTATTTTTTCCCCCAGTCTCCATTCAGATGTCAGTACATGGTAAATGGTTTCCAGAAACTTATTTCATTTGCAACTAAAAGCAAGAGGGGAAGGCAGCAAAAACCACACTGGCATGCTGACAGTCCAACACTCCACTAGAAACACAGCTCTGCCATTGACTCCTGGAGGCCAAGGCAAGCACGCAAGGACACAGCATTTAAGGATACATTTTAAAAGTGGAATTACAGTGTCTCAGTACCTACCCTCTCTTTTTCTAAATCCTAGCTTAAATAATCAACTCATGTTAGGTTTCAGAGTCAAAGGTGAAAGAAAATGGAATATTTAAATTCATTTCAGAGTTGTATTGGGGAATGTATTTTTTTTGTTTTTGTTTTTTTTTAGTGGAACAAATGAAGAATTTCTTTCTCCAAATTGACTACTGATATTAGCATATAACCAGAGAGGAAGAGAGGAACTAAGAGAACGGATGCGTAACTATGCCCATCCTGACTTTTTTACTCTCAGTTCCCTAAGTCAGTGTCCATTTCCATTTATTCGTGCATAGATTCAATGCTGAGAACTCATAGTGGCCTTGCAAAATACAAACTCTAGCCAGGTGCAGAGACCCACACCTGAAATCCCAGCACTTGGAGGCTGAGACAGGAGGAAGCCCTCTGCAACTTAGCAAGAGACTTTTTAAAAATTAAAAGTAAAAAGAGCTGGGGCATAGCTCAGAGGTAGAATGCCCTTAGTTCAATCCTCCCACAAAAGAAAAAAAATAGGAAATATAAACTAGACAACATGTATTGAGCTCTTACCATGTAGCAGACACCGTTCAAAGTGCTTTACCTGTATTCACATCTTCAATCTTCACAAAATACTATGAGGTGCTATTCTTACCCCCATTATATGGAGAGGAAACTGGAAACATGAAGCAATTTTTTTCAGGGTGTCACAGTTGTGCCCAGCAGAGCAGGGGTGTGAACTGTGGTGGTCTGACCTCAGAGCTGACATGCTAAACAATTCTGCACTCCACGGCCATGCTGAGGGAGAACCAGAGGAGGGCTTGGAGTCATTTCTGCTTCTCAAGGTTTATTTTTATTCCCTTATTGCCTTTTTTGCAGGGATGTTTGGGGAATGAACGAGGGAAGCGTCCTACTGGCAAGAAGAAATAGATGACTCACGTTGAAGGAGGAGGAGGAAGGGGAAAAGCCCTTTCAAGCCAGGAGGATACCATTTTGTGCACCAGAGGAGATCACCGAGTGAATCACAGGAGAGAAATGCATCTTGAGAGCGCGAATGGACAACAGTCCTGTCTTTGAAAAATGATCCCAAGGATTCCTGTTGCAGCGAGAGGATAGGATTGCTTGTATTGAACGATAGCCGAGAGTGTATGCTTCATTAAGTTGACCAGATGTCCTGTTTGGTTAGCCCTCTCCAGCTTTTCTAAATATCCTTGAAGAATGTCCTGGAAACCACCCAGGGCAGGCAGGATTAGTTCTAGTAGGTTCTCCACTGACCAGCAGTAAAGTACTTTAAATTTCTTCTGACAAACAGTAATGGACTTTAAATTTCTTTGTATGTGGCCAGTTTGGAATTTAGTCACCAAATCAATCAGAAAATGTGAAGCCTGGTAATAGTTCAAAATGCTATACTCCTTTTCTTATTTTAGATTTATTTATTCCAACGACTTTTCCTCCATGTTTCTTTAGGCCAGACTTGAGGGTACACAGATAAACCAGGCATGGTTCCTTTCTTCATGAGGACCTGCCCAGTGAATCCTGAGAGGGCTCTTTGCAGAGGTCTGCTGCTCACACCCAGGCTCCAGAAGATGTGGAGTAGGCAGGCTTTCACTTTTCTCTTCTCTTTTTTATCCCCCATGTCCTGTCTTTTCTCTTACTTGATCGGTTGATGAATTCATGCTGACCGTCTATTAGATAATTTTCAGATACTGATTAAAAATAAAGTAATATCCCTGCTTGTAAAAGTTCTGCACGCAGTAGGCATTTCTTCTTTGTGAAATAGTTCACATTACCATCCTCATTTTCAATGTATGGAAATTAAGGCCCAAGATGTTAAACATGAGCCCAGAGCCAAATGATCATCAGTTGTCCGAACAGGATTTGGACCCAGCCATTTTGGCCCCAAAGTACATCATTGCAACCCCTAGCATACATGGTTTTCGTAATGATGCTGACATTGCAGAATATTTCAAGATGGTAGAAGAACAAACTTGATGCAGACATGGAGAAAGACTAACCCCAGAAATCATAGCAGTGCTCAGCATTCAGCGAGTGTGTAGAGATTTTCTTGAATCCTCTGAGCCTTGCTGTGGGGTGGGTTTTGTTTTGTAAACAAGGAAGCTGAGACTCCAGGCCCAACTAGCCATGGAAAGTAGGAGGTGGCAGAACCAGGGTTTGAATACGGATCTGCCTGACTCCTTGAGTTCTTTTCGCTGCCCTGCTGGTGGTAAGCAGGGTGGCGCAGAGCATGAAAACAAATTCTACCTCAAAATGAAGAAGGCCATCGCGGAGGTGAGTAAGACAAAACTACAATTAAATAGAGAATGTCTGCATTAGACTGTCTTAGAGATCACTCAGAAAAACCTTTTATCTGGTGGAGTAGACCTTGGTCAACATTCCCATTAAAAACGGTGACAAATTTGAGAATTAGAATGATTTTATAATCCCCCCACATCCCCAAACCACAACTAGAGGGAACTTTTGCTGGAAAGTTTAGGTGTTGGTCCAAGCACTGGAAAGACTCTAAAGATGTTGTCTGCTTCATCACTGCTGAGGTCTCTGCCTAGCAAATAACTTCCTTGCCTGGACACTGGCATTTTGTACCGTTTGCCCACGCCCCTGAGATTGTGATCTTGTTCCATCAGGGGAATTTCTCAGAGCTTCAAACAGCTTTGGAGACATGGAAGTAGAACTGTTGGAGTCTTGTTGCCTCCCTGGTGACACCAGATTGTCAAAGTTGTCATTTGCAATCAGAGAGATATCTATGGCTACTAGAAAAAAAATGTAACTGCTTATGAAGAGACACAGAGATGGAGACACAAACATACACAATCCCCCACACACATACTTTGTGTAGAAACCACGTCCTTTGCTCTTTAAATCTTGCACAGTCTTGCTACCACCCTTCTATATGATCATTTGACTCAGTTGATGGGTCTCTTCACTTGCCAGTGAATCTACCGCACCCATAATATCTTTTTCCATTTTTCTTATGAAGAGGTTAGCCTTAGATGGAGCTGAATTCTCCCGGCCCACTCTTTAAAAGCAATAAAATGAAATGATGAGAATAGATAATAACAATTGAATGTGTTCTCTGGCATGCATCGGGTTGAGTACATGATTAGCTCAATTAGTCCACACAAAAACCCTAGTGAGATAGATACCTCAGTACCCCATATTATGTGATTAAACTAAGACTTAGGTTATGCAACTCACCCCAAACTCACAAGTGGCTCAGCTGGGACCGAAATCTGGCCTCATGGATGCCTCAGCCTGCACCATGGCCTGGCAGCTCCCTGTGATCCTGGATGGCGGCCTCTGTTAAGCTGAGAGTAAGCATTTTCAATCCCCTTAGAGTCTAGTCATTTTTGGATGGCTAAAGGAGGAAACGTTTGGTATAAACTTTATTCACTATAATTCTCGCAGGAGGATTCTGAGATGTGCTTTTAATTTTTCTAGTAACTTAAATATCAAGTTTACAACCTGTCACTCACATATCTTTGCCTACTTAGTTGGAAGATTTTCTTTAGAAAGATATATGTGTGAAGCCGGGCGTGGTGGCGCACGCTTGTAATCCCAGTACTTTGGGAGGCAGAGACCGGAGGATCCGGGTTCGCGGCCAACCTCAGCTCTCTCTCTCTCTCTCTCTCTCTCTCTGTCTCTCTCTACTTAGTGAGGCCCTCCGCAACTTCGTGAGACCCGGTTTCAAAATAAAGTAGAAAAATAGGGCCGGGGGTGTAGCACGGAGGTAGAACGCCCCTGGGTTCAATCCCCGGTACCGCAAAAAAAAAAAAAAGAAAGATATATGTGTGAAAAGAAATGTGGGCTCTGTGAGGGAGGGATATTGTTTTTGTTAATTGTTCTATCCTCAGAACCAAGAACGTGTGTCTGATACATGTTAGGTGGCTAGTGAATATTTATTGATGCAATGAATGAATAGGTTTAAAGACAGTCCAAATGTCAATGCCACACTCGATCACACAGGTGACCGAGATCACAATAAACTGACAAGATCACAATACATTTCTTGATGGCACCCCTAAATGCTGATCCCTAACATCCCACAGGCAGATTATCTGAAATCTGGGAATTATGATACATTTATTGAAAGAGCCCTTATCTCTGGTTAAGAAAACAAGATCCCACATTTCTGTGCTTCTGTGTTAAGTATCTATGTTTTATTGGAAATAGTGAGCCCCATGGAGAGCAGAGGACAGGGGACAGGCAAGGCCACGTACAACTGTAACCCTATTCAAGTCATGACCATGGGCTTCAGTCCATTAGAAACTTGAAATTTAAACACCATCCCAGAAGGAATTCTGAGTCCTAGCACCTTTCAAGCCACTAACCAGAGCATTACTAAAATCACCCCTTTTCTTCTCCTGTGCACTCAGAAGTCCTGGAACCTCTTACGCTCCTCTTCAGAACCATCTCCCTCATGCCTTCCATCCACTCTGCTATACCTCTTGATGGCCACCTCCTCCTCATCTCCATGCGCAGCCTCCTCATTTCCCCGCTGCCTAGGGTGCTCTGGAGAGAGACTGCATGTGTGCTTCCTGTTTCCCCAGCCTCCTGATTCAGCCTCACCAATGGAAGCCTCCATGTAGGGCAAGGAAGGGAAGGGAAAGGCTCTGATACTCATCGACTGGTACTTTCGTTCCTTTCAGTCATGCAACGACAGCTGGGAATAATGAGAATACTTCTTCCAATTCTGAAGAGGTTTAAAGGATCCACTAAAATCCTATTTCTTAAATAGCATTTATCAGTCCCCAAAGAACTCTTCTTCCCAGAGAGAAATGACATTTACAAATCCATAGGGCAGACTTAGAGCAGCGTTTGTCAGAGCTCTTAGATTTTAGTGTATTTTGTAGTTGATTCAAACCAGGTTTCATAAAACAGATTTTATATCCATTTTTCTTCCTCAGCACAGCCCACTTGAAAGGTACTAAATTAAACCGAGGGTGCTCACTAGCTGAATGTAGCCTCCTTCCCAGTGCACATTGAAACTTCTCACTGTCACATTTCTGCCCAGATATTAATAAACATGAGTGGGAGGGGGAATAAGTGTATGAAGTGCTGCTGCTCAGACTTTCTCAGTGTGTGGAGCTTCCCTCATCTGCTTTGAAGATGCAATGGAGATTAGGCACACCGAGAGCCCAGATGTCTTAGGGAAAATCCCTAAGGGGATTTGAAACAAACAAATTTTTGGATACCAATATGGAAACTAGATGGAGCCAATTTCCATGCTGCAACGCTTCCATTATGACATCAGGATAACAGAAAGTAAGGGGCTTACAGGAAAAATGAGACAGTCAAGGGCACCATACACATTCCAAACTCTGAAGGAATTCTGCCTCTAAAAGTATATCTAGTTAATCTCTCCCACATACAATGAAAAAACAAGTACTTTCCAAAGGGCACCATATATTCCTTTTTTCTTTCTTTGTAAATTTATGGTCGAGACACAATAATCACACATATTTCTGGGGTACAATGTGATGTATACATTGTGTAATGATTAAGTCAGGGGTCAGGGTAATTAGCATATAATATAACCTTAAACTTTCATCATTTCTTTGTGATGAGGATAGTTAAAAAACCTCTCTTCTAGCTATTGTGAAATATACCACACATTACTGTTAACTACAATCGCTATTCTGTGCTAAAGAACACCAGAATATATTCCTCTTGTCTAACTGTAACACTGTACCTGCCGACCAGTCCCTGATCTACCTCTTTCCCTCCCAGCCTCTGTTAACCACTATTCTACTCTCTACTTTTATAAGAACAGCATTTTTTTAATTCTACATATGACTGAGTTCATGTGGCATTTGCCTTTCTATGCCTGACTTATTTCACTTAACATAATATCCTCCAGGTTCAACCATGTTCATATGAATGATAGGATTTCATTGTGTGTGTGTGTGTGTGTGTGTGTGTGTGTGTGTGTGGTATTGAGAATTGAACCCAGGTCTTCCACCTCTGAGCCACACCTGCAGCCCTATTTCATTTTTTATTTTGAAACAGGGTTTCACTAAGGTGCTGAGGGTCTCGCTAAGTTGCTGAGCTGGCCTTGAACCTGTGATCCTCCTATCTCAGCCTCCCAAGCACTAGGATTATAGGCATTCCAGACTTGATTTAATTCCCTTTTATGAATGAATAGTATTCCATTGAGCATATATATCACATTCTTTAATCCATTCATCCACTGATGGACACTTAGGTTGATGCCACATCTTGACTATTATGAATAGTGCTGCAATAAACGTAAGAATCTAAATATCTCTTCAATATTGTGATTTCACTTTTTTTCGATATATACCCAGTAGTGAGATTGCTGGATTATATGACAATTCTATTTTTAATTTTTTAAGGAACCTCCATAGTGTTTTCCATAATAACTATTCTAATTTACATTCTCACCAACAATGCATAAGGGTTCCCTTTTCTCCATATCCTTGCCAGCACTTATCTTTTGTCTTTTTGCTAATAGTTATTGTAACTAGAATGAGGAAATATCTCATTGTTGTTTTAATTTGCATTTCCCTGATACTTAGTGATTTTGAACTTTTTTTCATGTATCGGTTGGCCGTTTTTAAAATTTTTTGGAGGGGGCTAGGAATTGAACCCAGGGATATTCTACCTCAGAGCTACACCCCCAACCCTTTTAATTTTGAAACAGAGTCTTGCTAAGTTGCTGAAGCTATCCTGGAACCTGCAGTTTTCCTGTCTCAGACTCCCAAGTACCAGGATTATAGGTATGGGCCACCACACCCAGCTTTCTCTGTTGGCCATTTGTTTGTCCTCTTTTTAGAAGTGTTTATTCAGTTCTTTTGCCCATTTCTAAAATTGGGTTATTTGTTGTGCAGTTGTTTGGTATCCTTATATATTTGAATATCAGCCCCTTATTAGCAATATAGTTTGTGAATATTTTCTTACATTCTGTAGGTTACCTGTTTGCCCTGTTGATTGTTTCCTTTGTTGGGGTACCACATATTTCTTTTAATAAAATGTTGACCCTTGTATTTCTATAGAGGTAACCATTGATAAGTCTTAGGGCCAGAGCCCGGGAAAGTTATTCCTGAAAAGGGAATTCTGGGAGTGGTTCTCCATTTATTGAAGCTCCACACTGAACCTCTGCCTTTGTCAGCCTCCTTCTGTCTTGGTCTGCATTTATTTTTACCTTGCTATTCCAAATAGCTATATGAACCAAAGAAGAGGAGGCAGGTAGAGAGCTAAGAATTCCAGACCTGGAAATATCTATCCCCAGAGGTGACCTGGAGACACTGGTGCTCCCTCAGCCGGAGCTCTAAGAGCTTGAGCTCTAGATCAAAGGTGGCATTTAGGATGCCCAGGTGTGTTTATCGGGGCCTCAAAATGTTTAAAGAACCACATTTGAAATAAATAGATGCCAACATTTTTAAATTAGGAGGCTTCATGTGAAAAATATTCAGATTCCTAACTTGAAAAATAAATCAGAAGACCTGGGTCTACATTCCTGCACAGCCCCCAAATACTGGAACTGAGGAGGCATCCCTGAAAACACATGTGCATCCTGGTCTTTGCCATCGCCCCTTCCGGGCTTGTTTTACTTATTCGTGTTATTTGCCGTGCCTATACAGCCATGACTTGTCTTGTCCTACCTTCCAGTCCTGGCTTGGTCACTTGTAGGTTATGAATATTTGGTTATGTCCCTTAATGTTTTAGAGTCTTTATGTACTTAACTTCACAATAGAGCTAATAACTCACTACGGTATAGGTGAGTTAAATAAGATATGGCATCTAAAGTGCTTACCTCAATGCCTGGTACCTAAATATGTATTATATCTAAACTCTTAATCATAATTAATGTTCTTATCATTGAACAATTTTGCCCAAATCTTTTTCTCACATTTCTCTTTAACATAAATGAGGAAATATGGAATAATAGCCATAGATATAAGCCTCCTGTTGTCCAAGTCTTTTGGGTTATGAGATGTACTTCAGAACAATTAGATTAAGTAATTTGCCTAAAGCCATGTATAAACTGGGCTACTGTCTATTTCAATTAATCCTCATAAAGAGACAGAGCTGAAAACTCAGGGCTCCATGGAGAAATGTCATGGTGTGGGGCAGGCCAGCTGTGGTGCAGAGGTCAGTGGCCCCATTCAGCTGGTTATGTAGGGACAGCCACTAATCACCACCAAGAGGCAGCAGGGATAAAGGAAGGGCCCAATCATGTCTTCATCACCTCTGGGTCACCTTGGTCATACAACTCCTCTGAGTTTCATTCATGTTTTGCAAAACTGAGACGATGACAACCTATCTTGCAGAGTTGCTGAGTTATCATTAAAAAACTAAACAGAAATTCTTATCACATAGTAAGTGCTCAATAAATGGTCATTATAAGGGCCAGAATAAATTGCAATAGTTCATCTGTTTAAAACACCTACAATATTTATTAAAAAGTAAAAATCCCTAAGAGACCCTTCTAAGAAGTGAAGCTATTTATTCTATAGTCAATGGGGAGGGGCTGATATTTTTACTAATAGGATTTATATGATTAGATCTAGATTTTAGGAACAAAAATGCTAGCTTCCTCCCTGTGTTTGGTCATCTGACTAGAGGATGGCTCTCTTGGTGGCCCTGATTAAATCCATTGCTTCTATTATCTGCATCTCATCCCACTCACAGATGTGGTACAAAATCTGAGCAATGGGCCTGAAACAATTCTGAGATAGGGATGGATTTAGCAAAAGCAGTTTACCTTAGCTATCAAACCCAAGCAGTGCGACTTTAGGCACATTATGATAGCGGACCCTGTTGATACCTCACCCAGCTCTCCTATACCAGGCAGGTGTACCACGACTGGTGTTGACGATGAGGGTAATCAGCACTGGCTGTTAACTGACTGATATGGAGTATAAATGCCAAGCCCCTATGCCTCAGATCAGTTCAACTTGTGATGTTAGTCATGGTCCAGAATTCTAGAAGGATCCCCTGCATCTCCCACTTCCTCAGTAGATCCCTTGTGAAAGAAGACACATCCAGGGACCTGCTTGCAGGGTGAACCTGACCAAGACACATGATGTTAATCTGTACAACTGAGTTTCTGTAAGGATTAAACACTAAAATAAGGAATAAGTAAAAATCAGTTCATATTATTAAGTAAATAAATCAGATTTAGTAGATGTTTATAAATGTAAAACACTTAAACAGTGCCTGCCACATAGGAAATGCTGATTATGTATTTATTTTTATTAATATTCTAATGTTATTTCTTCAAATATCTTATGAACCTCTTCTCTCTGACCTCACCGCCATTTCTCTGCCTTAGACTTTCTTTGTTTCTCATTTTGATAATATTGATCTCCTCAATGGCTCTCCCCTTCCTCACACTTTTTTTTTTCTATATATATTTGAATGTTTATGGTGTGCTAGGCACTGTTTTAGGGATGAATTAGGGCAAGTTACGTAAGTGAGCCTCAATTTCCTCATTGGAAACACAGGGCCACTCTAAGTGTACCACATTAGGGTAGTGAAGGGATAAATACAAAAGTAACCTTCGTTTTTTTTTTTTAACCCGTCCTTGCTCATCATTTCTGGACCCGAAATTGACAGCAGAGATACCCACTGGGCTCTTGTTAACTCGAGGTGGGCAGCTATATTATTTCTCTATTGATAGAGCTTCCCTGCCAGTGATAACCCTGATTTTCCCAGTAAGAGCATTATATTTCCTGTATATGTTATTGAAATGTGCATACTGCAATGTAAGTCTTATCAAATCATGAACTGATGCAAAGGACTATGCCATGAATTTTCAGCAGAGTCACCCTGAGCAGGTTGGCAGTCTCCTGTATGTCAAAGGGCTTCATTCACTGTGTGTGCAGCGCCTTCCACTGAAGAGGATGCGGCTCCTGATGAAACAGGCCAGATGCTAGCCACAGCAGGGCGAGCTTGACAAGAAAGCAGCTCGGATCCCGCTTACGGAAATGGTTCTTCCAGTTTCCTTGACCTTTGTGGAAAAAAATATTGTTTTTATCCTGCCTCTTTCAGATCAAGTTTAGCGATTTCAGAGTTTCCTGGGCTCCTTTTGAGTCTGCCACAGTTTAAATGAATAAAACAGAAAGAAAGCTGGATTCAGGATTTCTGCTGTATTGCCTCAGAAAACAGCCCGACTGCTTGGCAAATTTGCTGTGTGTAGGGTGGAATCAAATCTTACCCACAGTTCTAGGATACTAGAGTCGTGTGTGTGTGTGTGTGTGTGTGTGTGTGTGTGTGTAGGTACATGTTAATTCACAATTATTTCATACTTTAATTTTATTTTTGCATTTTTCCTTCTAAATTTAGTTCACTTTGGAAAAATGGCTGAACAGGAGTTTTGCTCAGATGAGAAGTTATTATTTTTTCTGTCAAATACAGGATGGTAAGCGAAGCTTAAAATGCAGTTTTGTTTTTTCTTGAGACATGACTTTTCATAATGATTTGCTAAGACTGCACATATTTCTTTTGCTTTGTGTAGTCCCATTGAAATGCAATCATCACAGTTATTATAGGTGTTTAAATGGGCAGGAGACACTATGTTTTAACCTGAATTTGTTTCTTAACATGTGCGTTTCTATTGGTTTTATGATTCTTTCCTGTAATTAGGTGACTTAGCTGAGAAGGGCATGACTAAGTGAATTAAAAATAAATATTAATACAAGATGGAGTGGTTATAAATGAATGAAGAGTTATCTTGAAACTGTAAAAAATTGAAATTTATGTTTAATATTCTTACAATATTTGCTCTAAGAACATGCATTCAAGGAGGTTGGAAGGAAAGGTCACAATATTTACAATTGTAGCTTTATAGATTTCCTATTTCTTCTTAAACCCTTAAAAGTGGTTCAGAACATTGTAGCTGAATCAATGGAAGGAAGGGAGTGGGTCTGCTGAATGCTCAACTTGAAAGGGAAATTAACAGGATTTGTAATGGGGAAACCAGAGCACTAGTAGTTCAGGGCCAAGAGGTGAATTGCAATTATGTCCTTACAAGGGAACAGAAGAAACAACTGTCTGTATTTCATTATATATTTGTAAAATATTTTTATGTGCCTACTACGTACAAGGCTGAGCTAGGTGTGATGGAAGGAAAAAATGAATCTTGTATGGTTTTACCTGGCCTCAGGGGAGATGGAGATTTCCTACCCCCCCCATGTGACACCATCATGGGGGGTCAGAGAGGGATCTGTGAGGAAAGCTCCGAGGATTGCCTTAATGTGAAACTAGCCCGCTTTTAAGCTGCAGGTGCCACCACTGCATCGCGATGCAGGGGTCACCTCTCAGCCTGCTCCAGGAATCAAGCCCAGGCCTGCTGAGTGGGGAGAATGCTGATGAAGGAGGCCCCTCTCAGTGAACACTGTGCATCTTCTTCTCAACCCTTAATTCTAAGTCCACTCTGCAAATTCTTGTTGAGCATGGGGAGAAATCATGTGCTGGGCGCTGAACCAAAAGGTAGTTGCTTTTTTTTTTCCAGCTTTATTGAGATATAATTGGCAAATAAAAAATTGTATGTGCTGAAGATATGCAACATTGCTTTTGTTGTTTTAATTTTTAGAAAACTTCAATTGACACAATAATAATTATATATATTTGGGTGGCATTTAAATATATATATATAGCTGGCATATCAATCACTTCAAAAATTGATCATTTCTTTGTGTTGGGAATGTTCAAAATCCTCTCTAGTAGGCCAAATCCTGACCTACCTATCCTTAGCTGTGATCTTGAGCAAAACTAATTATTCTTTCTTTTTCTTTTTTCTTTTTTTTTTTTGCGGTACCGGGGATTGAACGCAGGGGAGTTCTACCTCGACGCTACGCTCCCGGCCCTATTTTTTATACTTTATTTTGAAACCGGGTCTCACGAAGTTGCAGAGGGCCTTGCTAAGGAGAGAGAGAGAGAGAGAGAGAGAGAGAGAGAGACAGCGAGAGAGTTGAGGCTGGCCGCGAACCCTGATCCTCCGGTCTCTGCCTCCCAAAGTACTGGG
>PVJS01007671.1:0-55349 GCA_004027185.1 Glis glis | reverse complement strand
GGTACCGGGGATTGAACCCAGGGGTGTTCTACCTCCGAGCTACACCCCCGGCCCTATTTTTTATACTTTATTTTCAAACTGGGTCTCACGAAGTTGCGGAGGGCCTCACTAAGTAGCTGAGGCTGGCCGCGAACCCGGATCCTCCGGTCTCCGCCTCCCAAGTACCAGGATTACAAGCGTGCGCCACCATGCCCAGCTAGGTCCCCCAATCTTGAAAGCACACTGTACACACACACATTGAATTACACACACACACACACACACACACACACACACACACACGCACATATAAAAATATATATATATAAATATATATATTGAATTCCAGGAACATAGGTCCTCCAATCTCCAGTTTTCTCATTGTATTCCTTCCTCCCTTTCTTTTTATTTTTTCTTTCTTTCCTCAAATATTTCATACCATTAGACAAACACTGTTCTAAACAATGTAGCTGTAAGTACCAATAGAATAACGAGCCATTGTCTCTGAGGCATTTACAACTTAGTTGGAAAACCTGAAAGAAGATTATAAGACACAGAAAACCAACAAAACAAAACCAAAAAAAATCCTTATCTTATTTCACAATTATAAATAATGAAAAAACTTTCGTATATTGATTAGTAGGTAGAAAACAGATATATGCTCATATAAACTTTTTGGGGGGACAGTACGGGGGATTGAACCCAGGGGCATTCTACCTCTGGGCTACACCCCCCAGCCCTATTTTTTATTCATTATTTTGAAACAGGGTCTCACTAAGTTGTGGAGGGCCTCATTAAGTAGCTGAGGCTGGCCGCGAACCCGGATCCTCCGGTCTCAGCCTCCCAAGTACTGGGATTACAAGAATGCGCCACCACGCCCGGCTTAAACATTTTCTAAAAAAGAAGTTAATGTAACCCATTTTTGCATCAGTTTGAAGGTTTCAGTTATACTATCAAATCTATTTCAAGAGCTGGGCCAAAATTACATATATGTATTACATTTGTATGTGCATACTGGGGATTAAATCTAGGGGTATTCTACCTCCGAGCTACACCTCCATCCCTTTTTATTTTTATTTATTTGGAAACAGGGTCTCACTAAATTGCTGAGACTGTCCAAAAACCTAAGCTCCTCCTGCCTCAGCCTCCCAAGTATGGGGATTACAGGCATGTGCCTCATGCCTGGCTCTGAAATTATATTCCTTATTCACCCAGTTGTAGGTTATTTGAAGAGTCTCATTAGTTGGCACATTCAATCAAAAGGCCCACATCTTCTAAAATTTTATCATTAAAACCCAATATAAAAATTCCTTCTTTACATACTATTAATGGGAAAAAGTTTATTGAAAATTACCATTCAAAAGTACTTAAAAAAAAAGAGGGCTAGGGATGTTCAGTGGTAGAACGCTTACTTGGCATGTATGAGTCCCACTGGGTTCAATCCCCAGCACCGCAAAACAAAACCAAAATCTTATGTTGTATAATTACAATGCACCAATAAAATTATTAGAATTTTTTAAAAAGATAAATACATAAAACAATGAACGGATATACATGTATGTGCCAGGCTACCTGGCTATTTAAATTTGAAGGCACTTTTTAAAACTCTGCGTGTAATAAAACCTAAAATGAGCAAGTACTGCAACTTATTTTGCTTCTTGTTTATACGCAGTTATAAGTTATTTCAAAGCAATATGATTTTCTTTTTGGAAGGGAAGGTTGCTTTTATTTTCTTTCTTATAAAACATTCATTTTTACTCTACTGAGAAAGAAGTCAGAGAATTCCCAATCTTCTTTTGGATATTGTGTTGCTGAATCAAAGTATTTTCCTAGTTACCACTAAAAATATTTCTTAAGGAACTATCAACCTTAGACCTTACAGATTATAAAATATAGCACTGAACTTAGGTTTTAAATTTTGTGGAAGAGTTTGTTTTGTTTTTTGATGGTTATGAGACAATTATCAGGGTCAGAATAAAACTTAATTTCTTAATCTGAATGTTTGTTAGGTGTTTCCACTGTCCAAATAGTAAGACTACTAAATTTTGTTTAGGAGAGCTGGTTTTACTTCCAGCTCTGCAACTAACTAACAGAATTAAAATAAAAAGAAAAGTATCCTTTAAGGTTTTTTTTATCTCTAAGTATTTTTATTCAGGAATAAGAGACAAGCCAGATGTATTTATTCTATATCCTTTTTAGGTCTTAAGCTGTTGAAAATAATAAATTTCAACTATCTCTTTAGAGTAAGAAAAAGCATTATTATGTATGTTCTCACTAAAACCATATAATTTGTGAGAAGTGCTAGGTAAAGCTTTTAGTGGCTGATAATTGTTGAGGTCTAATTCGACTCTGAACCTATCTTCAAGGTGGGGTTCGTGTCTGTAAAGTATCAAAGGGCACTGTATTTTTCAGTGTTTACTATGAACAATAAAGCAACTGAAACTGTTTTTTCTTGGGGGGGGCAGTACTGGGAATTGAACCCAGGGGCATTCTACCTCCGAGCTACACCCCAGCCTTATTTTTTATTCTTTATTTTTGAAACAGGGCTTCACTAAGTAGCTGAGGCTGGCTGCAACCCTGTGATCCTCCTGTCTCAGCCTCCCAAGTACTGGGCTTACAAGCGTGCACCACCACGCCCCACTGAAACTGGTTTTTATACTAAGTGCAAGAACATTTTTATCAGCTGCAATTAATGATACCTAACAGACCAGCACCACTGTCCCATGAGAGCCTAGAAGGTGAGGTTTGTGCTTCATTTATCTACATAGTAGCTTTCTTTTTGGTTATACTATGTTTGCTGGATGAACAAACTCAATATATGCAACAATCTCAAGTGAGCTAACAATAGAGTAATCTGAATCTCATAGCTGAGGCATCTGCTGTCTGATTAGATCAGATAAACATTAAAACTTATTTCTAATGTTGAGTGTATCCCAAACCCAAAGAACCTATTTATATATCCAAGCACACAAATATTTTATGAAACATTTTATATTTTCAGTTCTCCTCAGGTACAACTCAAGAAGCATAAATTAAGAAATTTGCTGTTGCCCTAATAGATTAATGTGTCTGGCAGTCTAATAATAAAAGAGTAAATTTATAAACTTCTAGTTCCAATAAATATATCTTATAAACTTGTAATTCCAACACATTATACCTGAAAGTATAAAACCCTTCCACTATAAACACCTGAACTGCTAGATAAAATATAACAAATATCTGAAATGCACAGTTGAGCTAGAAAAAAGTAGACATTCTACAAATGAAGAAAAACCTGGGCCGGGCGTGGTGGCACACGCTTGTAATTCCAGTACTTTGGGAGGTGGAAACCGGAGGATCCGGGTTCGCGGCCAGCCTCAGCTCGCTCTTTCTCTCTCTCTCTCACCCTACTTAGTGAGGCCCTCCGCAACTTCGTGAGACCCGGCTTCAAAATAAAGTATAAAAAAATAGGGCCGGGGCGTAGCGCGGAGGTAGAACGCCCCTGGGTTCAATCCCTGGTACCACCAAAAAAAAAAAAAGAAAAAAAGAAAAACCTGACAACCAATTGAGTGCACAGGTGTCACAGGGAAGGAAAAGTATAAACATTTTGTTTTTTACAACCCACACAAGGAAAGGACACAAAGGAGCTGAAACTGGAGCCTTACAAGAGACACACAAGGAGAGGATAATTTAGGGGGAAAAAAGTTTCCAATCACATGTCAAGGAAGCACATCCATCTTGACCTGGCTCTTTAGTAGGGAAAGAAAAAGGCCTCCAAGATAACTTGTCAGCTAACAGTCAACCCCGGTGTCACTCAGGTCTGATGTGAATCTGAATTTATACTACTCTGATGGGCTAGAAATTCTGAAGTTGAGAATTTAACGCAAAAATCAGCTCAAGACGTTGGGTATTCTGGCAAAAGCAAACACAAAAAAACACTCAGAAGGGACAGAACTTCAATCCAGGATTTCTTCAAATAAAGCCATGTTAAGATTAGACAGCAACAGTCCAAATTCACAACAAACATCAAGATTAAACTACCAGGTACATAACACAATTAGGTAATTTGAAAATTTCTATTTAATAAGAAGTACTATAATGAAGTACAGGTTAACCCCCTTCTCTCCAACTAGTGATGACAGCACCTCTCTTATCCCTCCAAATATTAGATATTTAGTTCATCCATTATCATTAATTACATGATAAAAAGCATTCTGACAATAGGAACTATTATAAAACCCTGTATTAGTCATCAGTTTAACAATATATGTAAAATATGTTTGCATATTTTTTTTTGGTACCAGGGATTGAACCCAGGGGCGTTCTACCTCCGCTCTACACCCCCGGCCCTATTTTTTATACTTTATTTTGAGACCGGGTCTCACGAAGTTGCGGAGGGCCTCACTAAGTAGAGAGAGAGAGAGAGAGAGAGAGAGAGAGAGAGAGAAAGAGAGAGAGAGAGAGGGAGAGAGAGAGACAGGGAGAGAGAGAGAGCTGAGGCTGGCCGCGAACCCGGATCCTCAGGTCTCCGCCTCCCAAAGTACTGGGATTACAAGCGTGCGCCACCACGCCCAGCTTTATATGTAAAATATCTACCCATATTAACATAGTGTTTGACAGGGGAAAAACCCTATCGCAAAATATTGTTTGCCAAGATCTAATAAACTTGACAGCATGCTGAAAATCACTTAACAATGGCGCATTTTTAGCCTTGCTAACACACATATCATTGAAATTTAGTTTCAACAATTTTAACATTACCCATTTTTCCTCTATTTTTCTACTACCAAAGTAGTAGTATAATGATTAAAAAATATTCGTAGCTGGGCACACTGGGTGCACGCCTATAATCCTATTACTTGGGAGACTGAGACAGGAGAATCACAGATTCAAAGAGAGCCTCAGCAACTTAGCGAGAGACTTTATTCCCAAATAAAAATTAAAAAGTCGGGGGTGTAGCTCGGAGGTAGGATGCCCCTGGGTTGAATCCCCAGTACCAAAAAAAAAAAAAACCCCACAATCTTTAAAATTAGCACACTTATTTCTATCTATTAATTTAAAGAGAAATGATGCTGAAAATATATGTAAACTACTTAAATTTTAAGTCTGAAGCTGGCTGGGGAGAGGAGAGATTTATTTTGTAGCCATTACCATGATGCATATTTATTAGAACAAGTTAAGTACAATTATGACTATATTCATTTTAAAAAGGAAATAAGGACAGAAGGGAGACATTAAAAGTTTCAAATATTAAAGCTGGGCATGGTGGCATATGTCTGTAATCCAAATACTTGCAAGGGTTGAGAAAGGTTTGAGGTCAGTCTCACTCAGCAACTTAAAGAGACCCTCAGCAACTTAGCAAGAACTGTTTCAAAATATAAAGGGTTGGGGCTGTAGCTCAGAGGTAGAGTGCTCCTAGGTTCAATCCCTAACACCAAAAAAATTTTTTTCAAACATTAATAAGCATTTTTAAATTCTTTTTTTTTTTTTGCGGTACCGGGGATTGAACGCAGGGGCGTTCTACCTCCGCGCTACACCCCCGGCCCTATTTTTTATACTTTATTTTGAAACCGGGTCTCATGAAGTTGCGGAGGGCCTCGCTAAGGAGAGAGGGGGGGGGGGAGAGAGAGAGAGAGAGAGAGAGAGAGAGAGAGAGAGAGAGACAGACAGACAGACACAGGGAGAGAGAGAGCGAGAGAGCTGAGGCTGGCCGTGAACCCGGATCCTCCGGTCTCCACCTCCCCAAAGTACTGGGATTACAAGCGTGCGCCACCACACCCGGCTGCATTTTAAAATTCTAATATAGGGTATGTTTCTTTCCGCTACTGTTTTATTATTTCTTCTTCATTTTCACTTCTTTAACTTTTACCTCTGTCTAGGTTAGATAACTATGCTCCCCACTTGCCCGCCTCCTCCCCTAGGGCATACATACATCTAATACACAGAAAGAACCTGCATTTGTTCTAGAAACATCTCGAGCTCTTCAGGAAAAAATCAAAACAACATGATTTATTTAAAAAGTTAATACAACATTAACCTTTTCACTATGACTTTAGTCAGAAGTTTCTACAAATTTCCCTAAAGAATCCAGGTATAAAAGCATATACACTATTTTGACAAGTTGTATTTCAGCTATCAAGTAAAATTTTGCTTTCTCTAAAGAGTACTGGAATCAATAACTACAACTTCTTAATTTTCTATAAAAGAGGGTTTAAAAATTACTTACTTCAGATCCTGTAGAAGATCTTTTGCATTGAGCATGGTTATTAATGAGGTGGTAGCTGCAGGAATTATGATAATCGGTGTTCGAGATCCTGTAAAAACAAATTTTAAAGGTAGCAAATATGTTATCATTATAAGGAGTTATACTTAACTTTCTCTACTAAAAATTAGAAGTTCTTTTTTTTGATGCTGAGGATTGAACCCAGAGGCATTCTACCTCCAAGCTATACTCTCAGCCCTTTTTATTTTTATTTTGAAACAGGGTCTCACTAGGTTGATAAGTCTCACTACTTGCTGAGGCTATCCTCAAACCTGTGATCCTCCTGTCTCAGCCTCCCTAGTATTGGGATTATAGGCATATGCCACCACACCGGGCTAATTTTAATTCTTTTGAGTTAAAAAAATTATTTTAAGCCAACAATAATAGTAAAAATATTTAACAATTAGTGTGACTAATGAGAAGGGGTACCAAGCACATATATTTGATATACTTGCACAAGTATATTAGCTCTGGTTTTGCAACCTAGTTCATCCATATGTACTTTTTAAAGTAAGTTTAAAATATGCATAACCTCACCTTTTTTCTGATTTGGGGGAGGTCTTGCTTGAGAAACTGTAGGAAAAAAATCAAAATAGAGTATTATAAAGACCATATTCTTATTTTCACTTTACGAAGAAGGCCTACATATTATTTGTATTCATCTTAGAGAAAGAGAGACAGTGAGAACACATTGCCATGTATCATCTATATTCAGGGATGTTCAAGTCTGGCAAAGGAAGAAAATAATTTCATAATTAACCAATTACCTCTATTATAAATGTGACAACAGAGCACTATCAAATGTAACACTGTAGAAAGGGGCATGAGGGAATAATATACTTAACTGTTTGGAGGAAAGAAAAAGGAGTTACTGGGAGCCAAGATCTAAAATATTTTTAAAGTTGCTTTTTGTTTTTTAGTAAGATAACAAGAGAATAAATCAAATAAAAAATTCAACTGGCTGGGCATGGTAGCGCATGCTTGTAATCCCAGTACTTGGGAGGCTGAGACAGGAGGATCGCAAGTTCGTGGCCAGCCTCAGCTACTTAGTGAGGCCCTCTAAAACTTAGTGAGACCCTGTTTCTAAATAAAAAATAAAAATAGGGCTGAGGGTGTAGCTCAGAAGTAGACTGCCCCTGGGTTCAATCCCCAGTTCCACTAAAAAAAAAAAAAAAATCAGTTGGAAATCTCAATAGAGTACACCATGCAGAAGACAGAATCTGACAATCTCAGAGTTGGATGACAAAGTGGCCACTCTTGAATATTCAGACAGTATGAAAAATAAGTAACTATGACTGGATCATACAAGAGCTATGGGACTACATTAAGAGAAGAAATTTAAGAATCACTGTAATCAACAAAGGATCTGAGTAGACGCTAAGGGCATGAATAACTTTTTTAGGAAAAGAATAGCAGCATATTGTAAAACCCTTGGGAATGGGATAGATATCCAAATATAGGAGGCATTCAGAACCCAAAATAGACAAGATCAAAAAAGAACCCATGACATATTATAATTAAAATGCCTAACATATGAAGAGCCGAAAAAAAAAACAACTCAGGTCACATTTAAAGGCAAGCCAATCAGAATTAATCCAGATTTCTTAGCATAAATGTTAAAATTAAAAGGGCTTGGAAAAATTTGTTTCAGATCCTCAAGAAAAATACTTGCCAACCAAGACTGCTATATCCAGCAAAGCTATCCTTCAGAATCAAACGAGAAATAAAAACTATCCAAGATAAGCAGAAACTAAAATAAATCATGACTATTAAGCGGGTACTACAGAACATACTTAAAAAGTATTACACAAAGAAATTAAAAAAACAAGCTCGTGAATGAACAGATCTCATCTGAAGAGTAGCTGAAGCAAAAGAGAAGACTGAAGCAAAACATTAGAAATAAATCAAAATAGCAGTTATTAACAAGCATCTCTATAATAACACTGAATATAAATGGTCTCAACTCTCCAATTAAAAGACATAAACTGGCAAAATAGACTAAAAACTAAGACCCAACTATATGTTGTTTGTAAGAGACTCATCTTATGGGCAAAGACAGCCTCAGGTTGAAAGTGAAAAGAAGAAAATGATACTCCATGCAAATGGAGCTCCCAGACAAAGCCAACTTCGGGCCAAAACCAACCAGAAGAGACAAAGAAGGTCACTTCATACTGGTAAAGAAAACAATCCAACTAGATATAGGGATAATAAATATTTATGCCCCAAACATCAGCACATTTAATTTCATAAAACAAACACTATACAACTTAAATATTTGAGAGACTCCAATACAATTGTATTGGGTGATTTTAACATGTCTCTTTTGCAAGTCATAGGTCATCCACACATAAACACACTAAACATTCTTCAGACCTACAAAACAGTATAAATCAAATGGACCTAACAGATATCTATAGAACATTCCATCCAACAATAGTCCATTTTACTTTATTCTTAACTGCTCATGGAACAGTTATATTTTAGGCCACCTTGCATCTTATCAGATCATAATGAAATGCAATTAGAAACCAACACCAAGAAAAACTACAGAAACTATGTGAACATACAGAGATTGAACAATACACTTTTGAACAATTAATGGATAAAAGAAATCAGGAGAGAAATTTAAAAATTCTCGGAATCAGCCAGGTGTCGTGGTGCACACCGGTAATCCCACTACCTGGGAGGCTGACACAGGAGGATTGCAGGTTTGCAGCCAGTCTCAGCAACTTAGCAAGGCCTCTGCAACTTAGTGAGACCTGTTACAAAATAAATAATAAAATAGGGCTGGGGGTATATAGCTCAGAGGCTGAATGACCATGGGTTCAAATCCCCAGTACCACAAACAAAACAAAACAAAAAAATTCTCAGAATCTAACGAGAATAGATACATCAGAATATCTGGGATACCATGGGCGTGGTGGCGCACGCTCGTAATCCCAGTACTTGGGAGGCTAAGACGAGAGGATCTGGGTTTGCAGCCAGTCTCAGCTACTTAGTGAGGCCCTCTGCAACTTAGTGAGACCCTGTTTCAAAATAAAGGATAAAAAATAGGGCTGGGGGTGTAGCTCAGAGGTAGAATGCCCCTGGGTTCCATTCCCAGTACCGCAAAAAAAAAGAATATCTGGGATACCATGAAGGAGATCCTAAGAGGAAAGTTTACAGCTCTGAGTGCCTATATAAGAAATCAGAAAGATCCCAAATTACCTAATGATGCATTCATTTCAAGGCCCTAGAAAAATAAGAACAAACCAATTTCAAAACCAGTAGAAGGGAGAAAATGATTAAGACCAAAGCCAAAATTAATAAAGCAGAGAATAAAAAAAAAATAAGGATCAATGTAATGAAGAGTTGGTTCTTTGAAATGATAAACCCTTAGCCAATCTCACAAAAAGAGAGGATCCAAATTAAATCAATTAGAGATGAAAAGAAGATAACACTATGGACATCACAGAAATCCAGAGGATCATTAGAGGCTATTTTGAAAATTTACATTATAATAAACTGGAAAATCTAGAAGAAACTGACAAATTTCTAGATACACACAACCTGCCTAAATTGAACAAAGAGAATATAAAAATCCTAAACAGACTGATATCAAGCAATGAAGTAGAAGCCGTAATAAAAAGCCTTCTGCAAAGAAAAGCCCAGAACAAGATGAAGTCCCAGCTGAATTCTAACAGACCTCTAAAGAGGAACGAATATCAATGCTCCTCAATTATTGGACAATATAGAAAGGGCTGGAATACTTCTAACTTCATTCTATAGAACCAGCATGACCCTGATACCAAAACCAGATGAAGACACACCAAGGAAAGAAAACTACAAACCAATATCCCTCATAAACACAGATGTAAAAATCCCTAATAAAATATTAGCAGATTGTAGCCGGGCGTGGTGGCGCACGCTTGTAATCCCAGTACTTTGGGAGGCGAAGACCGGAGGATCCGGGTTCACGGCCAGCCTCAGCTCGCTCGCTCGCTCTCTCTCTCTCTCTCTCTCTCTCTCTCTCCTTAGTGAGGCCCTCCGCAACTTCGTGAGACCTGGTTTCAAAATAAAGTATAAAAAATAGGGCCGGGGGCATAGTGCGAAGGTAGAACGCTCCTGAGTTCAATCCCCGGTACCCAAAAAAAAAAATTAGCAGATTGTATTCAATAGCACATTAAGAAAATTATACACCATGATCAAGTTGGTTTCATTCCAGGGCTGCAAGGATGGTTCAACATATGCAAACCAATAAATAGAATTCACCACATAAATAGAATTAAAGACAAAAAAACACAATCGTCTCAATAGATGATGAAAAAGCCTTCAACAAAATTCGCACATATTCATGATAAACACACTGGGGATAGAAATAACTTATAGCTAAATCATAAAGTCTATATACAACAAACCCAAAGCCAACATCGTACCGAACTGGGAAAAACTGAAGACATTTCCCTTAAAAATCAGAAACAAGAGAAGGATATCAACTCTCACCAGTTTTATTTAATATAGTACTTGAAACTTTAGCCAGAGCAATTAGGTACGAGAAGGAAATAAAAGAAATACAAACAGGAAAGGAGTAAGTAAATTATCACTGATTCTATATATAGAAGATCCAAAAAGCTCCAAAGACTTATAGACCTAATAAATTCAGCAAAGTAGCAGGATACAAAAATCAACATACAAAAATCATTAGCTTTCCTATACACCAATCATGAATCCACTGAAAAAGAAACAAGGAAAGCAATCCCATTTATAATAGCCTCAAAAAAATTAAATACCTAGGAATACATCTAACCAAAAAGGTGAAAGGCCTGTACAATGAAAACTATAGAACACTTAAGAAACTGAAGATGACATTAGAGGATAAAAAGACCTCCCATGTTCATGGATAGGCAAAATCAATATTGTTAAAATGGCCATTTTACCAAAAGTGTTCTACAGATTCAATGAAAACCCCATCAAAATACAATGACATTCTTCATAGAATAGAAAAAAGCCCTAAAATTCATATAGAAAAAATAAAAACCCATAACAGCTAAAGCAATTCTCAAAAAAAAAAAAGCAATGACGGAACTTTGTAGCACAAAGATTAGCACTAATGTATGCCAATTTTTAAACACTTAAGAGTTTAAGGAGATCTCAGAAGATGTATTGTGGTATTATAAAACAAACTCACAGAGCCAGATGTGGAGAAGCATGCCTTTAATTCCAGTAACAAAGGAGGCTGAACAAGAGGATAACAAGTTTGAGGCCAGACTTGGCAACTTAGTGCGACCCTGTTGCTAAATAAAAAGGGCTGGGCATGTAGCTCAGTGGTGGAGCACCCCTCAGTTCTAGCCTCAGTGTCAGAAAAACAGAAAGACAAAGAAACAAACAAGCTCACTGAAAGGAGTGGGAGAAATTAGGTCCTAGCATAAGTAAAATTATAAATGAATAGACTCTATATAAGACTAGAGACAAAAGGAACTGTACCTAAGATCTATAATCTAGCTGATATAGTTGCTACACATTGGAATACAGCTTAACAATGCTGACACAACTGTATGTCTATACTATGTGTACACTGGAATTCAGGAAGTGATTGGTGGATGGTGAGGGGAAAAAATCAATTCAGTGTTAGTTCTTATAAATCGATACCACCTTTAAAGGAAATCACACAGCACAAAGATTTTTGGAATATGCTCCATTTTCAAGGCAGCAAAATGCTAGATTTTAACTAATACATCATGCTTTTATGAACTATTTTATTGTAATAAAATATTAAAATTCAGTAGTATGATCTTTCCACCCACACAAATACAACATCACACACATGCATATGTATTATCATCTTCTCATTTTTCTTCTTACTGGGAAAAACACTAAAACTTTCTTACTTTTTAGATGATTTTAAAGCTCACAAATCTGATTAGCAAGATGGGTCATCGATATATAATAGACTCAGTAAATATCTGTTATCTGTTGGAGGATAAAGGAATGAGAGGATTTAGAAATGAATGGATAAACAGGAGAAAGAGGCTGCTAAAAGTGTGACTAAAGGGAGTGACAAGGATTGAAGGATGGAAGGAAGGAAGGCAGGCCAATGTCATTTCAGTCACAGATTTCTTTTTCTCATAGTAAGAGAGCCCACAAATGGATTCAGGAATTTACGGAAACATTTACTAAAATAAAGTCTGAGAAGAATGAGCATAAGAAAAAGGAGAAATGTAAAAGTTCACACATACTAAAAATAAGTTTAAAGGTTTCATAAAAAAGAACTATGAAAGAACATTAACAGGTTCCAAGTAAGTGGGAAGCAAGGCAGAGACACTGTCATACTTGTGCTGATAAGCTTAATTTAAAAATGGGGGGGGCAGAATAACAAAAGATGTCCTTAAGGCAGAGTGATCAAGAGCAAATGCCTATACTCAAGATGATTTATATCTGCATCCACAATTGCCACTGCCTAGGCAAATTACCCTGCTAAATTAACTCTGCTCAGCCTCAGTCTCCTCATCTGTAAAACAGAGAATTTTATTTTACCTCTTTTTCTTAAAACAGAGAATTTTATTTTACCTTTTTTTTTTTTTTTGCAGAACTGGGTTGCTGAGGACCTCACTAAGTAGCTGAGGCTGGCGGCAAACCTGTGATCCTCCTGTCTCCGCCTCCCAAGTACTAGGATTACAAGCGTGCACCACCATGCCCGGCTCAGAATTTTAAAAACAATAATGCATGCTAACCTCTTATTCAGGTCTTAGTACATACTTATCATTTACTGAAGCCTGCGCTTCTGCTGATGCTAACTGCTGCTGCTTCTACTCCACTACTTAAGCAAATGCAAGGAGTGCCAATTTGCAAGCCAAGAAAAAATACAAGAAAAATTATCATTGTTGCTTTGATTTCAAACAATTATATTCTTCACCTAAAAATATTTATTCAGGACCTACATATAAGACAATCTACAAAGTTATTATTAAATGGCAAATAAAAGGGAAGTAAGTCTTGCCCTCAAAGAGCTCTTCAGTAGAGAAGCCAGATCCTGAACACCAACACAAAGAAACAAATTTGAACACAAAAGGAACATATTAAGAAACAAAAGGCAAGTGTACTGCAGGAAAAGTGTCCTTTAGATAGAAAGCTTAGGAAAAGCCTCTCAAAGAAAGTGACATTTAAGCTGAGATTTGAAGGATGTAAAAGAGCCAACTTGCAAAGAACAAGTGGGCGAACCATCCATAGGAATGTGTGCAAACGCCAAAGGCAGGAAGAAACTGCCCCGCTTATGGAACTGGAACAACGCAAACGTGTAGACAACAGGAAGGAAAGATGAGATGAAAAATAACAAACATAGGAACCAACTCACATAGGGACTTCATGCAATGTTAAGTTTATGATTATTTTATTCTTTAATTTTTTTTGAGATGGTGCCTTGCTATGTTGTCCAGGCAGGTCCTGAGCTCCTGGGCTTAAGTGATCCCCCTACCTCCTCCAAGCAGCTGGGACTAGAGTATCTGGGATACAGGTGTGTGCCACTAGGCCTGGCATAATTTTAAATTTAAGTACTGTCAGGAAGTGATGCGATTTGATTTTCATGTCGTGCCTTCTTTTTTTTTTTTTTAACGATACTGGGGATTGAACACAGGGGCATTCTAACTCTGAGCTCTACCCCCAGCCCTATTTTTTTATTCTTTATTTTGAAACAGAGTCTCACTAAGTTGCAGAGGGCCTTGATAAGTAGCAGAGGCTGGCCACAAACCCGGATCCTCAGGTCTCAGGATCCTCCCGTCTCAGCCTCCCAAGTACCAGGATTACAAGCGTGTGCAACCACGCCCAGCATACCTTCATCAAAAGAAGAATAGATTTAGGCAAGAGATCAAAAGGGGAACAAGTGTGAGGCAGATAGCTCAGACTATTAAAATAGTCTACAATTTGGGTGTTCCTCAAATTATGTGTGGTTTAAGGATGAGTTGTTGTTTTTTTTTTTTTTAATTCCAATCCAAACTGTGAAAAAAATAAAGCAGTAGCAATTCATTACTAAAATGATGATCATGCACTTGGATGCTATGGCAGTAAAATTTTACCCTCAATTCCTATATGTATCTTGTTGAGGACCTGAAATTAAAAGGTTATGGAATGGCACTGGTCTGCTGACCACAATTTAAGATGTGCTAGTCTAGAGAAATGATGATCTTGAGCTGTGGTAGTGAACATAAAGAGAAATAGATGAAACAGGGACAGAAAAATGGTAAACCTGACATAACCCACTGACAGATTTGGAAAGAAGTAAGGACGTGAAAAATGAAAACATTGGTGCTACTTAATTATGAGGAAGCAGAAAATGTAGAGTAAGAGGTCATGTGGGAAAATATTAGGGAAAAGTTGTTTTAATGGTTTTAAGATGCCTATGGCATATACAAATGTAGAGCACACAGTTAATGTAAGATATCAGAAGTAAGAAGAGATATCTAACTGAAGATACAAATTTGGAAATCATCAGCACATAGATTTAAAACTATAGAACGAGTACAGAAGTGCTCCAGCAAGCATCTATGTTATAAACTAGATGAATGAACAGTATAAGAAATTTATACAAAATGCATGCGGTCTCGGTCTCTCTCTCTCTCTCTCTCTCTCTCACACACACATAAGCAGTATTAAGCATACAAACTAGAGCTATAGGCCATAGACTCACTTATGAAGTATGGATTGCATATGCATTAGAAAGCAGGGAGAAGAAACGGGTACCTGCAACAAATTTAATCAGGCCACAAATGGGAAATTATAATAAGGACTATGGCTTATCTAAGACTTACATTTTTTAATCCACTGAAAAAATATTTGTTCACTATTAGTAATACTCCCTAAAGGAATATCTTAAGGTTAGAAATTTTTAGAGGTTTAAAGTGTTTAATTTTAAACACTTTAAAATGCTAAATTTACTCAGGGACTTGTCTGCTACGACAGAACTGAATAAATATTAGAAAAAATTTAAAAAAAAATTTTTTTTGCAGAACTGGGGATTGAACCCAGGGGCATTCTATCTCCGAGCTACACCCCCAGACCTATTTTTTGTTCTTTATTTTGAAACAGGGTCTCACTAAGTTGCGGAGGGACTCACTAAGTAGCTAAGGCTGGCCGTGAACCCAGATCCTCCAGTCTCAGCCTCCCAAGTACTGGGATTACAAATGTGTGCCACCATGCACGGCTAAAAAAAAAAAAATTAAAATGCTCAAAAATAGAACTCTATCTTGAGGTACCTTATTCAAGGAAAGAGTAAATGGTTCAGTCCCGCATTTCCAAAAGATCCAAAATCTGCCTAAACAACAGTATAATTTGATAATACATTATCTGTAACATATTACACTTTCAGATGTGTTTTGGGTATTCCTGGTTTATTTTTGTTTTTTGTGGTACTGGGGATTGAACCAGGGGCTTTCTACCTCTGAGCTACACCCCCAGCAGTTTTTTGTTGTTTTGTTCTGAACAGGGTCTTTCTAGGTTGCTAAGAATCTCGTTATGCTGAGTGCTGAGGCTGTCCTCGAACCTGTGATCCTCCTGTCTCAGCCTTCCAAGTACTGTGATTACAAGCATGCACCACCACACCCGTTTTTGTCTTTGTTTTCAGATTTAAAAAAATTATATGTGAACATGTCAAATATTAAATAACACCCCTTCAAAATTAGGCAGCACTACATAAGCAAATATATTTAACATTTCTGTGGCAAAATAAAAATACAAAATTAATCAGGGCCACTAAAGACTTCAAACTATTAACATCCATTCAAATCAAGTCTTACTGACAAATGTGTTAAAAACTTGGTTTTGGTTGGGGTGTGTGTGTGTGTGTGTGTGTGTGTGTGTGTGTGTGTGTGTGTTTTGGTGGCGCTGGGGATTGAACCCAGGGGCATTCTACCTCTGAGCCACACCCTCAGCCCTATTTTAGTTTTATTTTTGTTAGGTTGATGAGAGTCTCACTACTTGCTGAGACTGTCCTCAAACCTACAATCCTCTTGTCTCAGCCTCCCAAGCACTAGGGATTACAAACGTGTGCTACCACGCCCTGCTAAAACTTGATCTCTTTTAGAATAGTAGTTAAGAAGTGTGGACATCTGGATGCCAAGAAGTAAATGGAAGAAGAAAAAGAGTTCATAAGGATGGGCATAGTTATATCTGAGATACTATGAGACATTAGTTCAGATAATTTCTATCAGTTTAATCTCCAGTGAACTTTGGTAGAGAAAGTGAAAAACTATGACAGAATATTAAGAGTTGAAAAGAACCAGAACCCCTTACTTTACAAATGATATTCCTCAAGATCACATTAGAACCCAGCACCCTAACTTCACTTTTATCACACAGTGCCCTTGAACACAATGGTTTAGATATCAGTGCCTTCTCCTACTCCTTTCCTTGTATTCTGGCTTTAAAAAAATGTGAAATGACGCTGGGCGTGGTGGCTCACTCTTGTAATCCCAGTACTTTGGGAGGCGGAGATCAGAGGAGGATCCGGGTTCGCGGCCAGCCTCAGCGCGCGCGCTCTCTCTCTCTCTCTCTCTCTCTCTCTACCTAGTGAGGCCCTCCGCAACTTCGTGAGACCCGGTTTCAAAATAAAGCATAAAAAAATAGGGCCAGGGGTGTAGCACGGATGTAGAACGCCCCTGGGTTCAATCCCCAGTACGGCAAAAAAAAAAAAAAAAAAAAGTGAAATGGAGACAATCTGAAATCACAGAACATAAAACTGGGTTAGAATCCTTAAGTGGCGATTCTTTTACCTTTTATGTCATTTCTGACTTTCTCGTGTGATCTCCTTTAGATTGACAAACCATAACCTGCTACCTTTCCCTTCCAAAGAAAAACAATTTTATATCTGTGATTCAACTGCTTCCACAATATTCCTACACTTTTCAGGTATAGTATTCTTTGGACACACCCCATCTGCTCATCCCTATTTCTTTCACTTTTTCTTCCTTCCTGAAAAGTTCTTTAGCTTCTTCTCCTTGTTTCTAGCAAAGAGCCTAGCACATGGAGGGCATTTTAGTAATATCTGTTGAATTTAATTGCTCTTCCTTACATTCTCATAATGGCTTTTTGTATGGTCACCTCATTTTAACTGTTTTATGATTTTCTGCTAAGAAAATGATGAGGATCAAAGCTGAGCACACATCTTATAGATTACATCCAATTTAAACCAGAACATGGTTGATGAAGCACTCTTCTCCTCAAGCAAACTGAGAGAGAGAAGAGAGGAGAGAGAGCACGCGCAGACATTCTGCCATCTAAAGGAGGTTATGAATCCGGACACAATGAAATTACCTGCAAAACAATTCCAATATAAGTCTCACATATCCCTAATATCATATTTAAAGCATCTCCTGAAATATTTAATATTTATAATCTACCTAATTTTAGAGTATGCTTGTGTGGGAACATACTATTAATAAAAAGATACCCAAATCTGCACTGTTGTTACTACCAAATTTATGAAGACTATCACCCAGTTAAATTCTTGCCTGTGCCTTTCCAATCCTTTTCATTTTCATCATAGTCACTCTCAACAGCACTGATGAGGTAAAAAGTAAAGGTGGCATAGCCTAGCACTGAAATTATGCTAAATGTAAAAAAACAAAGCAAATACCAAAAAACAAACCCAAAACATCTAAAACGAAGATAGTATTGATATCTACATGCATCATCTATACAGATCATTCTTTTTAGGTACTAGAAGAGGGGAAAAGTTTATCTAAAATAACTTCAATGCTACCTTTGCTTAACACTTTTTTTTTTTTGCAGCACTAGGGAGTGAACATAGGGACATTCTACCTCTGAGCTACACCCCCAGCCCTATTTTTTATTTTTTATTCTTTATTTTTGAAACAGGGTCTCACTAAGTTGCAGAGGGCCTCACTACATAGCTGAGGCTGGTCGCAAACCTGTGATCCTCCTGTCAGCCTCCGAGGTACTGGGATTACAAACGTGCACCACCACGCCAGGCTAGCACATTACTTTTAAGAATGTTTATACAACTTTATGTACTCAATAACAGATATTTGAAGCTCCAAACATCAAAACTGCATATCAGTCTATTAAAACTATGATGCTATGCTTCTGTAGGAAAAAATTCACATGTACACATAACCATCGGGAATCTCCAATGGAGAATTTTTGAGAAAAGGAATACTAACAGCCTTTTAAAAGATATTTAAATTATTTTTTAAAATTTAACCAAAATAAGACCATCTTAAAATTTTTCTTTAGCTCTTTTAACTATACCTATTTTATTAAGTAAATGTTCTTATGGTATAACTTTAAAAGCCATTATTAAAAAGCACAGTGCTATAAAACCTATTTTAAGTGCTATAGAATAGTGTTACGCAATCAATTTTATCAATGATCTTTGAATAAGATTGGGGAAAATATTACTTCAACAAAAAAAATTACAAAATCCAGTTGAGCTACTTAAATACATTATAGTAAAATAAATAATTTTGGCATATTTTTCATTTTTATGTATTTCTGCTAAGAATAAATTTATTAATGATGAGGATCAAAGCTGAGCACACATCTTATATGTATTACCACAGTTCTGAGATCTGCTTCAGCAATACTGATATTCAATTTAAATAAAAACAACTTTTCAATGTATTTTAAGTAAAATTTCAGTCTCTTGAAACTTACAAAAACCAAAGTTCTGCATTTTTACCTGGTCTTGGTACTGGCTGTGCTGCAGGAGTCTGAGTCTTACGGGCAGATGCACCTTCCTTTAAAAGAGTAAAAATTTATACATGTCATAAAAGTTCCTTTAGATAACAAATACTGTAATCACTACAACGAAATGTCGTATTTCTCTGAAATTTATTTTAAAAAACAATTTTTATGCCATTAGCTATGAGATACAGTAAAAAGATCTTTAGTAGAAAATAAATTTAAATTGTTACCATGTAACTATTCTAATAATTCGCCTAACTGTGGACAATTTTAATATTCTCAGAAATGTCATTACCTGTTTTAAAATAAAACCATTTTTCCTGTAAATAGCCTCAAGATGAATAAATAACACACAATCTCATGTTAAAAAGATGCAAACAATGTTACTTTGGAGTGCATTAAAAAACACGAATATTTCAAATAATTAAGTGCTTTAAAATATTGAGAAAAATTGCATTGATAAAGATGAGATCTGTTGCATTTGAATTGTGAATGAATAAAAATATCTTAAAAATTAAATAACCAATCTCAACTAATTACTGAGCATGTGATATATACAACGAGATATGGTAAGTCTTGAAGTATATAAATTATATACTCAGGGATAGATGTTTTGAAGTGTTTAATACTTAAGATATCTGTCTTGAGTGTAATACTTTCAATTATATTCATACTAATTTTTCATAACGTTTTATAGAAAGTTGCAAATGTAATTTCATTAACTATTAATTCATGAAGATTTTATTCTAGTTGTACTCAACGGAAGTAAATTTGAAAAATATCAGTACAAGTTACATGAATCCATAATAAAAATCACTATTAGCATCATAAGAATCACTTCCAAAGAAAAATCATTAAATAATGCTAAATTATACTACATTCTCTTTAAAATTTGAGATTTTACTTGGCAAAATCATTTGTAATAGCAGGATTGAGGGGGAAAAAAATACTACCCAGTTGGGAAAAGAAAAGTATCAGCACAAAACAAACAAACGAGCTGACAAGTTGTGCTAACTGAAGAGGAAAACTTGCTTTCTCTTGGAAAGTCAGAAGCAATTACAATTTCACCAAGACTTGAGGCATTCTGGAAAGGCAATAACTGAATTAAAATGGAAGGTGAAAATAGTGATAAAAATCATATTTGTGAAGCGTAACAAGACAAAACAGGGAATGCTGTTTACAAGTAATTCTTGCTGGCTTTATTTTAGAAAATTAGATAGTCTTAAGATCTGGTGCTGGGAGACAGAGTATCAGTATCTGCTGCCTTTCAGGAAAAATATCATGTAATACTGTAAGAAAAAAATACTTATAGCAAGTGCCAGTATAAAAAATATACTATATTTAGCTAATTTTGAAAAGTTCCATTCACAAGAAACAGTGAAATACTAAAAACTCTTAATGAAGAAAACATGCAGACTCTAGAAGTTTATATTTTACCTTTCTGACTGTTGTTTTAAAAATTAATTAACTACATTGACTGATGTGTGCATGTATACATGTATGATTACAATGCACCAATAAATTTTTAAAAATTTAAATAAATACAAATTGCACTCTTACATGCTTTTTCTTTTACAAAGAGGTAAGTTACTCCTACCAAGTTTGGATTTGATAATTAGAATTCTCAAATACTAGGATGTTTAAATAGACATTTGAGTATCTAAGTATAGTAAATGAGTCTTTTTTGGGAAAACTAGCATAGAAAAGGGAAAGAGCAACACTGGGTACAAACTACAATGAGGCTAACCACAAAAAAGATTTCAGAAGCAAAACACCTCAATACAAATAGTAAGTATAATCTTTTACACTTGTCATAGAGTAGAGGCATGAGTGCCCAAGGTCTGCAAGATGGGAAATAGTTAACATACTTATAAAGCATAGTATCCCTCCCTTTAAACCTACAGATAAAGGGCTATGAAACTTGAAAATAAATAACCTTCTCTTCCATCTCCTAACTCCATCAGCTTTCTCCAAAAAAGTAACTACGTAAAAATGCCTGATCATGTTCTCACTCATAGCCCAAACTCAAAACAAAATGATGAAGGTAGATGTTTTATCTATTTTATAAGTGAAAATTTTTAAACTAAGAGACCAAGCAATTTACATGCTAGTCACATGCTACTAAGTAGCAAAACAAATCTGAGCCTGTTGATTCTTAACTACCATCCCTCATTACTTCTCTCCTTTGAAGACTTCTGCAATCTTTATTTTTATTTTCTCTCCTCCAATAAGTGAATGTTCCCCTTGCAACATTTCAGCTCTCTTTGTATACCTCTAGCAAATCTCTCATGTCTTACTACATTTGTGCTGCCTTAACAAAATACCTAGGTAATATATAAATAGAGACTAGGTAATATATAAATAGACTAGGTAATATATAAGTAATACATATAGGTAATATACAAATAGAGTAATAGGTAGGTAATATACAGAGAGACTAGGTAATATAGAAATTTGTTCCTCATAGTTCTGAAGGCTATGAAGTCTAGATCAAGGCATCAGCAGTTCTGATGTCTGGTAGGGGTTGCTCTCTCTAATCAAGATGGTAACCCCATTGTTACGTCCTCCAGAAGGGATGGAGATTGTGTCTCCTCAAGTAGAAGGAGAAGGCAGATGGGCAAAAAACAGCCTGAGCCACTTCCCGCCAGACCTTTTATAAAGCACTAATTCATTCATGAAGGTATAGTCCTCATGACTTAACCATTTTTCAAAAGGCACATTTGTCTTGGAATCACTAATGATTCACCACCATTACGATGAATGAACTACTTTTATCTGTTAAATGAAGATGGCAAAAATAACTATCACACAGTATTATCAAGAGAATTAAACAACATTCATCAATTCATTAAGAATATACCAGTGCCAAATAATAAACTAGAAATGCAGTAGTATAAACAAGAGCAATGTTGTTCCTGCCCTCGTGAGACTTGCAATCTAATAAGTGAAAAAATATTTAAAGTATATAAAAATGTTTAAAGTGTGTACACGTGTGTGTGTATAAAAATGTTTAAAGTGTGTACACATGTGTGTGTGCAGAGAGAGAATTAATCATGTATATCTATGTGTATATTTCTCTGTGTGTGTATTTTCAGTTCATGCCCAAAACAAAGTGGGATTAGTAATTGTTAAACCACCTTCCCATAAAGAAACATTCTCTGTATAGGAATAAGCAAAGAATTGGCAAAAAATTCATCAACATGTTAAAAAAATTATATATCATCCTCAACTGGAATTTATTCATGGCATGAAAGGATGTTTCAACATATAAAAATCAATCAGTGAAATATAACATAATACATTAACAAAATAAAAGGGGAAAGCCTCTCATAACCCTATCAACTGATGCAGAAAAAGCATCTGACAAAATTCAACACCTTTTTATGTATGATTAAAGGAGGGGGAAGGAAGAAGTAAAATTACATCTGTTCACAGATGACAAACTTTATATATAAAAAACCTTAGAAATTCTACACACACAGAAAAAGATATTACAATAAAAAAATTACCATTGTTCCAGGATACAAAAATCAACATGCAAAAACCACCTCTTTCTATACATTAATAACAAATAGCCTGAGTTAAGAAAACAATTATTATTAAAAAGAATGAAATGCTTAGCAAAAGTCTTGGATACTGAGATCTACAATACTGCTAAAAGACAGACATAAATGGAAATAATCTTTCTGTATTATGAAAATTAATATTGTTAAGATTTCCACACTTCCCGATGTGACCTACAGATTCAGTGTAGTTCCTACCAAAATCCCCCCTTTTTTTCCTTTAGAAATAGAAAAATCCATCCTGAAATTCACATAAAATCTTAAGGGGTTCCAAATAACTAATTAAGGAAAAGAAGATTCAAGTTGAAGGATTCAATCTTCCAGATTTCAAAACTCACTACAAAACTACAGTAATTGAAACAGTGTGGTACTGGCATAAAGACAGATATGTAGATCGGTGGAAAGGAATAAAAGACAGAAATAAACTTGCATATCTGGTCAACTGTTTTTTTTACAAGGGTGCCACGAACACTTAATGAGGAAAGAACAGTCTTTTCAACAAATGATGCCAGAAAAGCTGGATATTAATAAGCAAAAGACTGAAGATGGACCATTACCTTACATGGTATACAAAAATTAACTCAAACTGGACCAAAGACTTACATTTAAAAGCATAAAGTATAAAACTTGAAGAAAACACATAGGAAAAGCTTCAGGACATTGGATCTGGCATTGATTTCTTGGATACGAAACCAAAAACACAGGCAACAAAAGAGAAAGCAAATAAACTGGGGTTCATCAAAATTTAAAATTTTTGTACATCAAAGGTCACTGTCAATACAGTGAAAAAAGGCAACCCACAGAATTGGAGAAAGTATTTGCAAACCATGTATCTCATAAGAAATAGTAATGTGCAGAATACATAAAGTCCTACAACTTAGTAGCAAGAACAAAAGCCCCCAAACCAAAAGCAAAATGGACAAAGGACTTGAATACACATTTCTCCAGAGAAAATATACAGATGACAAATAAGCTCATGAAAATATGTTCAACCTCACTAATTCTTAGAGAAATGCAAATTAAAAACCAGGGGAATGGGCTGGAGGTATAGCTCAGTGGTAGAGCACTTGCCTAGCATGCCAAGGCCCTGGGATCAATTCCAAGCACTGCCCTTCCCCCTCCAAAAACCAGTGGATACCACCTCAAACCCATTAGGATGGTTATTGCCAAAACAGGGTAACAAAACAAGAGCAAAAAAAATATAGATGAGACTATGGAGAACAGAACTCCTATGCATACTGGTTAGAATGTAAAATGGCATAGCCGTGAAAAAGAATGGCAGTGCCTCAAAAAATTAAACATAGAATTACCATGGCCCAGCAATTCTGCTTATTAGTACATATCCCCAATTACTGAAAGCTGGGATGTGAACAGGTATGTGCACACTAATGTTTGTCACAGCATTACTCACAATAGCCAGAAAGTGGAAAGAACCCAAATGTCAGCATCAACAGACGAATGGATGAAAAAAATGCTACATACATAAAACAGAATGTAATTCATCTTTGAGAAGGAATGAAATCCTGAAATACATGACATCAGTGAGCCTTAAAATGCTAAATGAAATGTTAGACATAGAAAGTCAAATATTTTTTTTATTTATTTATTTATTTATTTATTTATTTATTTATTTATTTTATTTTTGTGGTAGCAGGGATTGAACCCAGGGGTGTTCTACCTCCAAGCTACACCCCTGGCCCTATTTTTTTTTTATCCTTTATTTTGAAACCAGGTCTCACAAGGTTGCCGAGGGCCTTACTAAGTAGCTGAGGCTGGCTGCGAACCCGGATCCTCTGGTCTCTGCCTCCCAAGTACTGGGATGACAAGCGTGTGCCACCAGGCCCAGCAGAAAGTCAAATATTTTAAGATTCTGCCAGGCATGGTGGCGCACGCTTGTAATCCCAGTACTTGAGAGGCTGAGACAGGAGGATCGCAGGTTCACAGCCAGCCTCAGCTACTTAGTGAGGCCCTCCGCAACTTAGTGAGACCGTTTCAAAAGAAAGAATAAAAAAATAGGGCTGGGAGTATAGCTCGGAGGTAGAATGCTCCTGGGTTCAATCCCCAGTACTGCAAAAAAAAAAAATAAATAAATAAATAAACAAACAAACAAACAAATAAAAAGTCCACTAATATGAGGTACAAAGAATAGTCAAATTCAGAAACAGAAAGAAGAATAGTGGTTAATGGGGCTAGGAACAGGAGGGAACAGGGAGTTATGGTTAATAAGTACAGAGTTTCAGTTTAGAATGATGAAAAAATGTGGGAGATGGATAGCAGTGATAGTTGTGCAAAATTGTGAGTGTAGTCGTTGCTACTGAAATGATTATTTAAAAATGGTTAAAATGGCAAATGCTATATTTTATAATTAAAAAGCTAAAAGCATAAGCACAAAATATGCTTAAAAGAATAAACAAGAGTTGGGTATGGTGGCACACGCTTGTATTCCCAGTACTTGGGAGGCTAAGACAGGAGGATCCGGGTTCACCGCCAGCCTCAGCTACTTAGTAGTGAGGCCCTGCATAACTTAGTGAGACCCTGTTTCAAAATAAAAAATAAAATAGAGCTGGGAGTGTAGCTCAGAGGTAGGAATTGGCCCTGGGTTCAATTCCTAGTGCTACAAAAATAAATAAAATAAACAGTCCAATGATACAGTGGATTTTGAGAGATGTCTGCTCAGAGCACAGTTTTCACTTATCTCAGAAGTGCTGGACCCTACCCACAAAGACAAACATAGGAACTAAGCTTTTCCAATCATATTTTCTCTCCCTGAAAGTTTGAAATCTATGCTGAGATATGCTGAGCAGCCTGAACTACAGTTATATGGAGACTTGCTGGTTTGGGGGATGACTATATGCACAAAGGGCCAAAAAGCTGGTATACAGCTACAGAAACTGTGACAAGTAATCATGTAGCACCAGACAGAAACAAAGAAAAGCTTCCTTGATTCCTGAGTTTTCCAATTTCTCACTGTGTTCTTTTAAAGGCCAGGTTACACTTTTTAGTCTTGGGCTCTATAAAATATTCCTGTAGCATCATAATGTATTTATTTTTCTTATTTAAGATGACTTGAATGTGTTTCTGCTACCTGAAACACAAAAAGGCTAAAATATTTTAATCTCCATGAAAGAAAATGAAAAATTCTATTCATATCCAAATCTACTCATAGTAATTAAAACTCTGACCTGGGAATATAATATTCATTTTCTTTATAGTCTCAGACAAAACTGGAATACACAGTGCTAATGAGGAACTTTACAAAGAAGTTAAATATTCATTGATTTAAAACCTAAACTAATGCCAGTTTCCAATGCACCATTCAGAATGATTTCCTGCCGAAAATTAAACTGGTTCAATAATGAATGAATCATATAAAAGACAGAGAAGTATAAATAAATTAGATAAGAACTGTTTAAAGAGTATAGGGGGGATGACAAAAATCTTAACTCCACAGATTCACTAAACACATTCTAAAATGTTTGGAATGCTGGAACAGTTTTTACATGTGTCACTGAGTCAGGTATACATTTCTCTAACTGACAATTATGATGGCTAATTTTATGTATCAACTTGACTGGGCCAACACTATTCTAGGTGTGTTTGTGAGGGTGTTTCTGGATTAGCATTTGAATCAGCAGATTGAGTAAAAGTGATTGTCCTTTTTACTACCAACATAGCTGGGCCTCACCCAATTCACTGAAGGTTTCGGGAGAACAAAAAGGCAGTTACTAGGAAGAGAATTCACTCTCTACCTGACTGAATTCAAGCTGAGAAGTCCTTCTCCTGCTTTGATTCTACTGGGATTTACAGCATCAGTTCTTCTTCTCAGGCCTTTGGACTGGGAATGAAACCATCCTGTGGGCTCTCCTGACTGTTCAGCTTGCAGACTGCAGATCCTGGGGCTTCTCAGGTTCCATAACTAGGTCAGCCAATTTCTATTAATAAATCTCAATATAAATATTGAATATTTATATAATATTACCAGTTAAGTAGCCCTAATCCAAAATACTCTAAAATCTGAAACATTTTGAAAGTTTCACACCTGATCTCATGTGGTGGGTCATAGTCAAAACACAAGCACAGTAAAAATAATTTATAAAATTACCTCCAGGCTACGTGTATAATATGTATATGAAACATAAATGAAGCTTTATGTTTAGGCTTGTGTCCCAATCCCAGGACATTCTTATCCATATGTAAGTATTACAAAATCCAAAATGTGAAACACTTCTGGTCTATTACAGTGTGTGTGTGTGTGTGTGTGTGTGTGTGTGTGTGTGTGTGTGTAAAAATTAACAAGGAATAAAAAACTATCAAAAGGGAGTAGAGTACTTGTTCCAGGCACTTAAAATGAAGTTGGGAGGCCATTGTTCATCAGATCTCAGAACCATGTAACCATGTAGAGCAGAACCTTTGACCACCTGGGCTGCAGACCTGCTCATCTCAGATGACACTGACCTCTATAACACTGTTCACCTCTGTGGTGACCATCTGTATAATGGATCCCTTCCTCCAAATTACCAAGAGACCGAGTCTGTGCCCAAGCCCTTTCTTACAAGCAGCTTCACTTTGGACAATACCCATCATAATTCCTGACTAAAAATGATGCTATAACCAACCACTTTGCTGTTTAAGGGTATAAACACAGCCAACATTTTGTGCAACCTTCTAATCCATTTTCAAGATTGCTTGAATCTGTTTTCCTGTATTGCAATCCTAATTAGCTGCAAATAAATATCATTTTCTTTGTTCTCAATTAAACTGATTTTATTCACAGTCAATATAATCTAACAATACACTAATAAAAATACTAACATAGCTGGGCGTGGTAGTGCACCCTTGTAATCCCAGTACTTGGGAGGCTGAGACAGGAGGATCGCAGGTTCGTGAGGCCCTCCGCAACTTAATGAGACCCTGTTTCAAAATAAAGAATAAAAAATAGAGCTGTGGATGTAGATTGGCGGTAGAATGCCCCTGGGTTCAATCCCCAGTACAAAAAAAAAATACTAACATACTAATATAAATATATTTATACATATAAAAAGTGATTTATTATATAAACAAACAGATACAGAAACAGACCTTATTGGCTCTTTTTCTTTGAAGAAACTACAATAATATACTGACTAAAATCTGGGTCAAAAGAGGAAAAGAGACAGAACACTTTAAAAGGAATGATCTTGAATATGGAAGTATTTTTTCATTTATCTACTAATTAAAAATGACATCCATGTAGTTGAAATATTTTATTATAGAACTGCAATTAGCAACAATCAAAAGCATGTACACTGATCTTTAAAATCAAAGTCTATAATGATTTCATATCTTCTGGCACAAAGGAACAATTCTTTTATATGTCTCACTGAAGTTTAATAAAGCACTACATTTCTTCGCTTAAAATTGGCAGGATTATAGCCAGGCGTGATGGCACATACATGTAATTCTAGTACTTGGGTGGCTAACACAGGAGTATTGCAGGCTCCTGGCCAGTCATGCCAACATAGCAAGATCCTATTTTAAATTGAAAAATAAAATAGGAGCCGGGTGTAGTGGAGCATACCTGTAATCCCAACAGAAGGGAGGCTGAGACAGGAGGATCACAGGTTCGAGGACAGCCTCAGCAATTAGTGAGACTCTCATCAACCTAGCAAGGCCATTTCAAAATAAAAAATAAAGTAGGGCTGGGGGTATAGCTCGGAGGTAGAATGCCCCTGGGTTCAATCTCCAGAACCACAAAACAAAACATGGCAGTATTATTTTTATAATGGCATGGGTTGGATAGATAGTACACAAAATTATTTGTGTAGCTTATGGGTCCAAGAACTAAAAGACCATATCCACTGATATACCTAAAGGCGGCATCAGTCAAAGTTAAGAAACTTAATTTAAGTTCAAGCTTTGGCTTTGCCACATTAAGTGTGGACCTTTGAGAAAATCATAACCTCTCAGGGTCTTAGTTATCTCATTTATAAAATGAGACATGGTGGCACACACCTATAAGCCTATAAGCCCAGTTCTTGAGAGGCAAAGACAGGAGGATTGAAGGTTTGAGGCCAGTCTCAGCAACCTAGTGAGACTCTCAGTAACTTAGTGAGACCCTGCTTCAAAATAAAAAAAATAAATAAGGCTAGGGGTCTAGCTCAGAGGCAGAATGCCACTCAGTTCAATCCCCAGTACCAAAAAAAATTTTTCTTAAATAAAGAAAATGGATTATGGATTTTTAGATGATCTCAAAAATCCTATTCTGTTCTGAAATCCCATTATTCTGAAGTAATACCTTTTCATCGGAAACAATGCCATTATAGATCAACCTGAATGTTATTAACAGATTAAGTCTAAATATACAATCTTACATGGGTTTCTTCAAAGAAAATGGTATACTGGAAAAGTCATATAAATTCATTTATTTCCATGTGAACAAAAACATGATACTCCCCTGCCAGCTCCCTCTTTCAAAGGGTATATATTTCAAATTAGGTATTAATTTGTTTATTTGAGAAATAAAAATTATAATCACTGACAATGTAAGTAGAAAGGAGAATTATCAAAATATTAAACTTTAAATGAAAACATTAAAAAATTAAAACATTCAATATTTTACCACTTAATATGACCCAATAAGCTGACAGAAAACTCTATCAAAACAGAGGTTTGTATGTACTTAACTACTTGAAGCCACACACACACACCAGACAATGTGCACGCACCAGAGCATGCACCAAAAAATCCAAAATCTAAGAGTCCATTGAAACACTTAAAATTATTGGGGATATTAACAAATAAAATTATGTGAAAAGTTAAGAGAGGAAGTGACGACCAATGACAAACTGAACTATGAAAAAAGGCTGAGATTCACCCAGCACTTCTCCAGTTTAGAATACAAAAAACAGGCCGGGCATGGTGGTGCACGCTTGTAATCCCAGTACTTTGGGAGGCGGAGACCGGAGGATCCGTGTTCACGGCCAGCCTCAGCGCTCGCTCTCTTTCTCTCTCTCTCTCTCTCTCTCTCTCTCTCTCTCTCTCCTTAGTGAGGCCCTCCACAACTTCATGAGACCCAGTTTCAAAATAAAGGATAAAATATAGGGCCGGGGGTGTAGCGCGGAGGTAGAACGCCCCTGGGTTCAATCCCCGGTACTGCGCAAATAAATAAATAAATAAATAAATAAATAAATAAATAAATAAATAGAATACAAAAAACAGGAATGTGGCCGGGCGTGGTGGTGCACACCTATAATCCCAGTACTTGGGAGGTTGAGACCAGAGGATCCAGGTTCATGGCCAGCCTCAGTTACTTAGTGAGGCCCTCTGCAACTTAGGGAGACTCTGTTTCAAAATTAAAAAATAAGATAAGGCTGGGAGTACAGTTTAGAAGTAGAACACCTCTGGGTTCAATCCCCAGTAAAAAACACACACACACACACACACACACACACACACACACACACACACAGCAGGAACATGGAGCTGCCTGTTGGGTTTTGTTGCTGTTGCTCTTGTTTTTATTTTTTCTGTTTTTCTTTTTCTTCACAATGCTAGTGACTGAGCCCAGGACTTCATGCACAATGGGCTGATGCTCTGCCACTGAGCTATGCTCCCAGCCCAGCTGAGAGGAATTATGCCTTGCTCCAACCAGGACCTACTCCTACTCAAACCCTAGCATGTACTTCAACTTAAAGAAGCATCAGGAGAAGAGCCTCCAGCCAATGACCCATCCCCACGTGGGCACAATGAGAGGGCATCCAATGGCCCGCTGCTAGACAGGCACCCCTACAGCTACAGCAGAGAAGCATAACACAACTGTTGAAGTTGTGCTATGAAGGCCTGCAGCATTGGTCCTTCCACGCCCTATCAGATCACACACTGATGACAAAACTAGTAGGTGCAGCAAAGGAGTAGCAGTTACACCAACCCTCTCTCTCCCTACAAAACACCAGGAACTATGTATCCGTTTCTTAAAAAAAAAAAAAAAAGGATATAAGATTCAGGTCCTTCACAAATACTGGAACAGCCAATACCAGAATTGCTTTAAAGTAACAACTAATATTAACAGTACCTGGGGAAACCCATGTGACCTGGTATGGGCTTCCACTCCCACTGTAGGAATAACCACAGAGGGTGCATCCCACTTATTCTGCTGTCTACACCACACCTGCCTGAAATAGCAGAGGGATCCCATTTTTGCAAGACTTACAGAGAAAGCAGGTCCCACAGGCTATGACTGGGTACACAGTCATAGTGTCAAAACTCACTAATCACAGTCAAAGAAATCACAGGGAGACTACTACAAAGCTGCAAGAGAGAAGTACCAAGTCATATTTGAAGGCAAACCCAGAGAAACAAATTTCTCTACAGAAACTCATAAGGCCAAAAGAGCATGGAATGATATATTTCAAGTCCTAAAAGAAAATAACTACCAACTAAGATTACTATAGCCAGCAAGATAATTCTTCAGAATCAAAGGAAGAATAAGGAATTTCCAAGATAAGCATATACTAAGGGAATTTATGACAACTGAACCAGCATTACAGAAAATGCTTAAGGAAACCCTATTCCGAGAAGAGAAAGAAACACAAATACAATCATGAGAGCACAGGAAAGAATACATCTTCTTAGAAGAGTAGATGTGCAAATGAGAAATAGGGAAAAAATCAATTATCAATATAATAAATCATCAAATGTCTAAAATGATTGAGAAATGAATGTACAATATTTCAAACAACTAGAAGAAAATGAACAAAATGACAGGAACAACTATACACCTTTCAATAATAACCCTGAATGTAAATGTCCTTAATTCACCAATTAAAATAGCCAGACTGGCTCACTGGATTAAAAAACAAGGCCCAACACTACACTGCCTGCAAGAAACTCACCTCACCCACAAAGACATACACAGACTGAAAACAAAAGGAAGGAAAATAATTTTCCAAGCAAATGGAATCCGAAAGCAAAGAGGAGTAGCTATACTTACATCCAACAAATAGATGAGAAGACAAAATCAGAAGAGACAAAGGAGATCACTACATATTGGTAAAGGGAACAATCCATCAAGAAGATATAATGATTATATATATGTACTGAATATCAGAGCACCCAATGTTATAAAGCAAACACAACTAGACATAGAGAGATAGGCCCCAATAAAGTAACAGTGGTGACTTAAATACCCAACTCTCACCAACAAATCATCCAAGCAACAAATCAACAAGGAAAATCACAGTTAAATTATACTATAAATCTAATGGATTTAATAGACATCTACAGAATATTCCATTCAACACCTGCAGAATACATATTCTTTTCATCAGCACATGGAACTTTTTCCAAAAACAGACCATTTGTTAGGCCATAAACCATGTCTAAACAATTTTTTAAAACTAGAATAATTTCTTCCATATTATCAGATCACAATGAAATGAAACTAGAAATCAAAAGCAAAAAAAACTACGGAAATTATACAAACACATGGAGGTTGAAAACCACACTTTTGAACAGTGAGTCACTAATAATTAAGGGGGGGGAGTCACAAAACTCCTAGAATCAAAGGAAAATAAAAACACAACATACCAGAATCTGTGGGATCCACTAAAGGTATACTAAGAGGGAAACTTATAACAATGAGTGCTTACATTAAAAAAATATATCAAATAAATGACCTCCTGATACATCTCAATTTCCTAGAAAAACAAGAACCAAACCTAAAATAAGTAGAAGAAAACAAAAAATAATAAAGATCAGAGCAGAAATAAATGAAACATAAACTAAAACACACAAACATACACATACACACTGAAATGAAATGACTTGGTTCTTTGAAAAGATAAAATTGACAAACCTTTAGCTTAACTAACCAAATGAAAGATGAAAAAGAGAATACTGAAATAAAGAAAACTAGACTTGAAAAAGGAGATATTTTTAAAACAGACACCATTGAAATTCAAAGGACCATTAGGAACAATTTGAAAAACTATATGCCATTAAATTAGAAAACCTAGAAGAAATAGACAGATGTCTGGACACATATGAACTATCAAAACTGAACCAAGAGGACATTAAAAAAAAAAACCCAAGTAGAACAAAAACAAGTTAAAAAAAAAAAGTCTCCCAAGTAAGAAAAGCCTGGGACCAGATGGTTTCACTGCTGAATTTTACCTGACTTTTAGAGAAGAATGCCAATGTTCCTCAAACTATTCCATAAAATAAAAAGGGAAGGAACCCTCCCAAACTCATTCCATGAAGCCAGTATTATCCTGCTACCAAAACCTGATAAAGACACAAACAAAAAAAGGAAAACTATAGACCAATATCCCTGGTGAACATAGAATGGAAACCTACTCAATAAAATACTTGCCAATCAAATCCAACAGCACACTAAAATATTCATACATTATGATAAAGTTGGTTTCATTCCAAGGATGCAAGGATGGTACAACTTACACAAACAAATAAACGGAATACAGCACATAAACAGAATCAAGGATAAAAATCACATGATCATCTCAATAGCTACAGAAAAAGCTTTAGATAAACCTCAACATCCCTTCATGACAAATGCCCTGAATAACTTAGAAGGATCATACTTCAGTATAATAATAGCTACATATGACAAACCCAGAGTCAACATCATATTGAATGAGGAGATCTAGAAGCTTTTCCTCTAAGATCAGGAATAAGACAAAGGTGTCCACTTATTCAATACAGTACTCAAAATTTTAACCAGAGCTTTTAGACAAGAGAAAGAAATAAAGGGCCACAAATAGGAAAGTAGAAATTCAAATTATCTGTTTGCTGAAGATATGACTGTACACTTAAAAACCCTGAAGACTTCCCCCAAAAGACTCTTAGAACTGATAAAACAAATTTAGTAAAGTAACAAGATACAAAACCAACATACAAAATTCAGTAGCTTTTCTATACACAGATAAACTCATCAAGAAAGAAATCAGGAAAGCAATCCCATTCATAAAAGCCTCTAAAAATTAAGTAAGTTAAAACATTTATGTGGATGTGAAAGACCTCTACAATAAAAATTATAAGACACTAAAGAAAAAAGCTGAAGATAGTAGTAGATGGGAAGACCTCCCACATTCATGGACTGGAATCACTGCTATATTGTCAAAAATGGCCTCACTGCCCAAAGCAATCTACATATTCTTTTTTTTTTTTCGGAACCGGGGATTGAACCCAGGGGCATTCTTCCTCCGAGCTACACCCCCGGCCCTATTTTTTATACTTTATTTTGAAACCGGGTCTCACGAAGTTGCGGAGGGCCTAAGTAGCTGAGGCTGGCTGCGAACCGGGGTCCTCCGGTCTCCGCCTCCCCCTCCCAAGTACTGGGATTACAAGCGTGTGCCACCACGCCCAGCTGCAATCCACATATTCAATGTACTCTTCAATCATAATACCAATGACTTTCTTCACAAAATTAGAAAAAACAATTCTAAAATTCATATGAAAGCACAACAGACCCCAAATAGCCAAAGTAGTTCTGAGCAAAAAGGGCAATGCTAGCAGCATCACAATATCTGATTTCAAACATACTACAAGCTGGGTGTGGCGGCGCACACTTGTAATGCCAGTACCTGGGAGGCTGAGACAGGAGGATGGCAGGTTCGCACCCAGCCTCAGCAACTTAGTGAGGCCCTCCACAACTTGGTGAGACCCTGTTTCAAAATAAAAAATAAAATAGGGCTGAGGGTGTAGCTCAGAGGTAGAACGCTCCTGGGTTCCATCCCTAGCACCGAGAGAAAAAAAAAAAATACAGTCTTAGTAGCAGAAATAACATGGCATTGACATAAAAACAGATACATAGACCAATGAACAGAACAGAGGACCCAAACATAAATCCATGCATCTACATCCCCACTGATTCTTGACAAAGGTGCCAAAAACAGAAATTGGAGAAAGGACAGCCTCTTCAACAAATGGTTCTGGGAAAACTGAATATCCACATATAGAAGACTGAAACTAAGCCAGGTATAGTAGTGCTTACCTGTAAATCCCAGTACTTGGGAGGCTGAGACAGGAGGATCGCAGGTTCAAGGACAGCCTCAGCAATTTAGCAAGACCCTAGTTCAAAATAAAAAGGGATGTGATGGGGGTGCACCTCAGAAGTTTCAAGTACACCCAAAAAAAATGACGACGACTGAAATTTATGGTAAAAAATTTATCTACTACAATACGTAAATCTCAAATAATACACCAGACGTGATTAATCAGATGCTGATACCTACACATAAAATCACAGTGAATACAACAATTACAACATGCGCAGACTGCTACACTGTCTTGGTGATTTAATTACTATAAACATCACTGCCATGGGCAACATGAATTTTTGAAATGGCATACTACTGCAAAGTTCAGTACAATGCACTATTACAAGCTTCCTTTGATGTACGCTGTAGTTACATTCCCAGAAAAATCAGTGCATATTAAAACTACAAAATATACTTTATATTCTAATAATGTTTTAGGTTCATTTAATTATAAAGAAGGTCTTTCACCCAGGCAGATATCCAATGGGACACTCAAACATCCTACAGAACAAGGAACTAGTCTTCATTTTTTACAAGAATGTCCCAAACACTACAGGGCTATTACCTACCTGGTCCCACTCACTAAATGCCCTACAACGCTTCCTAAAGAGCAAGCATTACTACCTTCAGTATCGCCCCATTAAGAGCCATATTTCTGAGTATACCTAACTAAAATAGCTTACTGAGAAACCAAAGAGCACACGAGGATAATAAAGTATTTGCCAAATCACTGCCAATTTTTAGTTCTTATATATACCCTTAGAATCATTAATAGTTTGTATGAATTAAAATTAAGGTGTCTATAACTAGCTCTAAAAGAGACACATAAATTTAGCTTACTTTCAAATCAAATAAGGTAGGCAAACACTGACGCTTGTGGTCATTTTGAGATTGCTAATTTACAATCAAGCTAATTCTTGCTTTGTCAGTTCAAAAAAAAGTAAAGTTGAATCATATATCATCCATGGACTTCAGAGGGAAATTCTAAATTCTTAATTTTTCTTCAAAAAGGGAAAACTATGCTGGGCATGATGGTGCATGCTTGTAATTCCAGTATTTGGGAGGCTGAGACAGGAGGATCCCAGGTCCACAGTCAGCCTCAGGAACTTAGGCCTTCCGCAACTTAGTGAGATCTATTTCAAAATAAAAATAGAATAGAGCTGGGAGTGTAGCTCAGAGGTAGAATGACCCTGTGTTCAATCCCCAGAACCAATAAAAAAAGAAAACTACTAATATTAAATAACCAAAACTAAGTCATTCACCCAATTCTTTCATGTAACGAAGTAGACTGCATCCAATCTTAAAAGTCAGGAGGTATAAACTCCAAGTAACTGTTACTATGCAGAACTGTTGAGGGACCTCAATAAAACTAAAACTGGCCTCTAGAAAACTGTGTCAAATGGCAGTTTTCAGACCGGTATGGTAAAAATTATACCTTATCCAAAATGTTAAGATTCTTATCCAGCACTGAAAAAGACAGCTAGTTTTTCTGACTGGCACCAGCTAAAATAAGTTCCTTAAATTTAGGGGCAACCACTCATACTAAAGCACAAACAGACCAATGTATCAAAGGCGGCATTCATGCCTTCCTTCTCATATTATTCAGATATTTGCTCGCTGTTTGAAGTGCTCTTCCTCCATCCTTTTCTCTCTCAACCTTTTAACCAAGGACACACAGCTGAACTCATATACAGTAATAGAGAGCATAACTCCAAGAGTTACTATTAGATAGTAAGGAACATCTGATGAATTGTGTAACAATCATTCAAATATTGTCTACAATAAAGGAATAATTATTTCTATATCCAGTAGAAACTATGAATTAGGAAGTATTATAAACTCTGTCTTTAAATTCCAGCTCCTGGAGGGCTCTTCTAGACATACCCAGGAAAATCCTAAAACCAGTTGGACAGTTTGGGCCATAATGCAGAGTAAGAGATACCTATTTTTCCTTCAGGGATGTGTTATGATATTAAAAAGTAGACCCAAGCAAGTAACAATTACAAGCCATTTATAAATATAAAACTTAACAAAGTAGCTTCCAGTTTGCTGAGTCTGACAAAGAAACCTGTCACATTTACTGGGATAGTTTAACCTTAAAATTCAGATGTTACAGGAACTAAAGGAAGAGCTTATACAAGCTTGCCTCTCATAAGATTTTTACCATTTCTCTTGACTAGAATCATGTAGGTTGCTAGAAAAAGCCACTAAAGGAACTTTTATCTCACATCTGCTCTGCTTTTCTCTACTTTGCGTAAAATTCTTAATCAGCATAACTTAAATTTAAGAAACAGGTTGCAGATGTACCTTAAAGTTTGAAATAAATTCTTGCTAAGTGCACAGGCACCTTTTGTTAGTAATTTTTAGGAGGCTCTTACCAATAAACACTTGCTCCATAGCAAGCAGAGCTGAGAACACAGCTCACTGGTAATTCAGGGGCTCAATCCAATACTAAAGGGAGCCATTAAAGAGCAGGCTATCCATGAAGCCCTCTTAATAATTAAGATCCATAAAAAAGCCAGATGTAGTGGTACACACCTATAATCCCGGTGCTTGGGAAGCTGAGACAGGAGGATCGCAGGTTTGTGGTCAGCCTCAGAAACTTAGTGAGGCCCTGTTTCAAAACAAAAAATAAAATAGGGCTGGGGTATAGCTGAAAGGTAGAACTCCCCTGGGTGCAATCCCTAGTACCACCAAAAAAAAAAAAAAAAGATCCATAAAAAAATGAGTTCAACCAGACATGGTGGCACACACTTGTAATCCCAGTACTTGGGAGGCAGAGACAGAAGGATCGCAGGTTTACAGCCAGCTTCAGCAATTTAGGAGGCCCTGTTTCAAAATAAAAAATAAAATAGGGCTGGGGTGTAGCTGAAAGGTAGAACTCCCCTGGGTACAATCCCCAGTACCACACACACACACAAAAAAAATCCATTAAAAAATTAGTTCGGCCAGACATGGTGGTGCTCTCTTGTAATCCCAGTACTTGAGAGGCTGAGATACGAGGAGTGCAGGTTTGTGGACAGCCACAGCAAGTAGTGAGACTCTCATCAACCTAGCGAGACCCTGTTTCAAAATAAAAATAAAATAGGGCTGGGGGTGTAGCTTTTAGGTAGAATGCCCCTGGGTTCATTCCCTAATACCACCCCCCCAAAAAAAGAGTTCAATCAAAAGAAGTGGCAAAAGTGGCGAGTATGGCAATCAATCTCATCACTACATGTTGTACTGAAATGTCACACGATACTCCATCAATATGTACAATTATTATGTCAATTAAAAAATATATTTAAACATTGGCAAAGCCAGGCATGGTGGTACACACCTGTAATCCCAGTACTTGAGAGACTAAGAAAGGAGGATTGCAGGTTCACGGCCAGCCTCAGAAATTTAGCAAGACTCTGTTTCAAAATAAAAAATAAAATAGGGCTGGGGGTGTAGCTTGGAGGTAGAACGCCCCTGAGTTCAATCCTCAGTAACACACACACACACACACACACACACACACACACACCACTAATTATCGTATCCTTCCCTAGAGAGCAGGTAGGGAGTGTATCTAAATCATCTTTGTATCCTCAATATTTAATAAGCTATACCTAAATGTAAATGTTGGTATACAGTAGTTGACCAATGTGTATTTATTGAAAAAGTAAAAATATAAACATCCATTTATAATTCTATTAATGATTCTTGAGTATGTGGTGCCAGTGTTAGGAAAAAATTCTCACAATTTCTCCATCAGTTATGTAGCATACAGTGTTTAAAACCAGAGCATACCATGTAGATAATCAAGCTGAAAACTTCCCAGCTTGGGCTCTTTCTCATCACTTATTAGCTGGTTTGGGCTAATTATTTAATACTTCTAATCATTTGGGCTAATTATTTAATACTTCTAGACACCGGTTTCTCATCTTTAAAATGGGTATTACAGCCAGGCGTGGTGGCGCACGCTTGTAATCCCAGTACTTTGGGAGGCGGAGACCGGAGGATCCGGGTTCACGGCCAGCCTCAGATCTCTCTCTCTCTCTCCTTAGTGAGGCCCTCCGCAACTTCGTGAGACCTGGTTTCAAAATAAAGTATAAAAAATAGGGCCGGGGGCGTAGCGCGGAGGTAGAACGCCCCTGCGTTCAATCCCCGGTACCGAAAAAAAAAATGGGTATTACAGTAATAAAACTATCATGAGGCATAAAAGTCAATTACCTAGCAGCTCACACAATCTGATTTGGGGCAAACAAGTAATGGCCACTGCCACTAACTTCATGGTCAAACCTTATATCAGGAATCACTGCTAAACACTGATCTACAAAAATCCACTTCTACTTTGGAAAAACAAGTTCTTTTAAGTAGATTGAAAATCACTGTTATTCTAGATTATTTAACAACAACAAAAAAAAAATAGTAAGTATTGTACTATGGGTGGATATAAGGGCTAAATGCTAAGAAACTTGGGTTTCAGTCCTCTTCTTCAAACTTGGTCATGAAAAGTTGAAGCTCTAGGCCTTAGGTTTCCCATTTATATAATTTTTTTCCTTTCTTAATGTTTTTTCTAAAATTTCTAGGAAAGTCACATACACTCCTAAGAAACAAATTCATGGAGCCCCTAAAACTACAAAGCACGTTTCATCAGCAAAATCCCAAAAAATGTTGTGAGGAAACCATTTTTAAAATATTAGAGAAAATATAAATCTTTATTCATTTGAAAGAACAAATAGTGGGGAAGACAAGTACGCTTAAGCTTCAAAATTAAAAAATTTCTAGGAGTTACTATCTTTAGAGTATCAAAGAAAAAACTGATAATTAAGGGTATTTTTAAAAATAATAATAAACTGCCCCAGTGCTCTTGCAGAAAGAAAGCAGTAAGACACCAAAGTGTCCAAGAAACAAACCATACTAAGGATTTCAGAGTATCTGATGCTTACAAAATCTGCTTGACAAGTTACTAAACTATCTTGAAATATTAGGATAAGTTAACATTAATTAGGAAAATTCCACCACTCACCAAGAAGATCCCATACAAGTGTATTATATTTACTATATCATTTTGTTGAATTTTATGTGTGGAATGTTAAAGAAAAGGAAAAAATAAATTAAAATGTTGACATTTAAAAGAGATTAAACATCAAGTTTCCTGCTTTCAAGAACACTAGAAACCACATAGAGAAAAGAAGCAGGCTGTATCACATCTCCCAATAGTAAAGCAATCCATGGGAGATGATTTATATAAACTGCAGCAAGCAGGGAAGAAAAGTCTAAGTTACAGATAAAAGATAAATAGTTTATGAGTCATAATGAGATATTAGCAAAATCAGAGTAATTTTAGAAGAAAAAACTTCAAAAGAGGGAAAGCACTGAAGGGGTTAAATGACACCAATTTACATATAAATGCTTATATTACTTATGCCCTACAAAAGCATGTAAGAAACATAAAAGCCACTGTCTAACACAAAAAATATTTAGAAAGCCTATGCTGAAGTAAAAAAAGGAAATAAGCAGTAAAAATAAAATCATAACCATTCAGTTCATAATCACCCCACTTTTAATATTATTTATTCATCACTACACCTGTACTAAGTACACATAATTTATAATATAGAAACAAAATCTCTAAGCTTCTCCCTACCTTAGGTTTTTAGTCAAAATGAATGCAAACAATCACGTGGGATTCAGCCAAGCAGTGACGTTAAATTCTGCTCTGTCAGAGAGAGCATCTGTCAAGCCCACATTTAAACTGCTGCCTGCCTGTGCAGCAGCTGAGGAACCGTGGATTTCATATTACAGACTAAAACCTCAGTAAAACTGCTCAAAAAAATCTTTCCTGCAGCTGCCAAGCAACAACGAAAGGAGAGAGGTAAATCCTATTCTTTTCCAATACAACGGAAGCACTAGCTCCTGGCTCAGCTGCTTTACAATGCAGCTCAGTGTTATTACTAGAAATATGGATACTGAGAAGAGAACACAGCACTGCATTGTCCAGCCAGGAAAACAGCAGATATAAAAAGCTTCAATGCATCAACTGTCGGAAAGAGTCAACAGTGCTCCAAATAGAACGGACAACTACAGCTCTTTTGTTTAACGAAAGAGAGGGAATGAAAGAAAGAGAAAATCTCAGAAGACAAGGACCCCTATGAACAAGGAGGGTAACTTGAAGACAAGCAGACAGATGGACACTCTGGATACTGTGAAAAGCAATCGCAGGAGGCAGACTGTTGGGGGATGTGCGCATGTTCGATAGCATCTTTTTTGCTGAAGTGATGGCGTGCCAAAAGTATTTTCAGTGGGCATAATCCTCTCCACATAAATGGCCTGACCAAGGAAGGTATGTCGATATCTTGTGTATGGTATTCATTTAAATGTGTTACCTTTTTATAGCCCTGGAAGCACTAATACTTTATAAACAAGTTCATACAGTTCACTGCCCTTGAAACTAAGAAAGGGTTTCTAAATATATGATTTTAAAATTTGTCATTGTTTAGAAGATAAGCAGTCACTGCTTTACTCAGCTAAATATGTAGCTTGGAATAATGCTGGGCTATAGACACATAAGAGGGAAAAGACAAATAGTAACAAGATGTACTTACAGGATTCTCCGAGAAATTAAACTTAAAAAAAAAGCTGTAGCTCTTTACAGAAAACATAGCCATCTTCCATTAAATTAGGTCAAACTGAATCCTTACCTAGTAAATTAACGTGCACTCTTTAAAATGGCTATCAAGAGACAATGCAGTGAAATTACATTAAGTAGAATCAAGTATGATCTTAATACTATGAGCATTTCTGCAAAGTCCTTTAAAAACAAAATCCTAACAGCTTATAGTGACAAAATCTTCCCTCCAGTATCTATCTTCCCAAACAAAGATAATGAACACAAGCTAAGAGTGCATAAACAAATTTTAACTATTACCGAGCTACAAGAAGATACTAAATGGAAAACATTAACATAGGATCACATAGGGTAGTGTGAGATTATGCATAGCATAACACCACAGTAGAGTCACATGTTATTACAGTGTCCATGAATGCAACTTTAAACAAAGAGGTATCAATAGTTGCTAAAAATTACCTATTTGAAATAATGGGCTTTAATTTTAGGTAAAAGACTGATTCTAAATGAAGAAACCTAAGATTGTTCCTGGAGGTAATTTCAGAAGTGAAACTTAAAAACATAGTATGAAAATACTTTGATAAAGAAAATCCATGAACAGCAAAATAAACTCAAAAAATAAAATATAAGTACCGCTATGTGCTTCTAGGCTATATTAATATGTAGTAATGAACCACTGTCACTACATGCATGTACTGTACCGGACAGAGATAAATCAAATAAACTATTTTAGCAACAATCATTGTTATAATAGCAACTCAGAGCTCAAGGATATTCCCAGAATTTTACAAATCTATCAAGATCTTGATTTTGCCTCGGTTTCATATAACTCACTAGCCTATCATTTAATAAGCACAGAAGACAAATATTTTTCAGATATATGTAAGCACTGTACTCCAAAATAAATATTAAATATGTTTTTGAGGTTCTAGTAACATCTCAACATCAACTTTCCATCATAACATGAATTTTATTCTAGTAAAGATTAAAATCAGAAAGTATTAGACAAAAAATGGTTATAAAAATCAAGTCCCTCTTGGTACCTTTATCAATGCTAAAGTCACCAATTAAGCAGTTTTATAAACCAGACATTTTAAAATGAAAGTGTAGAAGTTTTTCTACTAAAGCAGCACTTAAATCTAGGACTGTTCCAAAAAACTAAATATATCAACACTTTTGAAAGTCAAATAATAAGAAATCTATGTGAGTGTACTATGAAGTGAAGTGCACTTTATAGTAACATTATTCCCATGAACTTCCTAAGCTATGAATTTACATGGAAAATATCATGAAAAAAGAACTATAAGAGATAAATCAAAGCTATTTCTATTTTTAAAATATGAAAGTACAAAACTACTTTGCATGACAAAATATTTAACTTTCTAGTCTTGTTCTAAGTTTTAAAGAATTAAAATACAATGGTTATTAACTTGAGAATATATGTCATTATTTAATAAAAGGAGGAATAGTTACTTAAATTTTACTTTCTTTTAACAGAAAAATTATAAATACCTGAGAAACTTTTTAAGAAAGAATTTTTTTAGGCTGGACACATGAACTTCATTTATCAATGGAAGATTAGCAAGTAGATAAATACAGATTTCAAACCTCTATAGATTAATATTTACAAACATACAACTATCATGAAACTTAAATTAAGATGCATTGGTATCACATATTGTTATAAAATCATGTTAGGACCAAAACTGTATATTTATGTTAGATTACAATATATAATAATTTGTTGTTTCTGTAACATTGGAACACTTTGGAAAAATCACTTCAGGTAAATTGTTTTCATTAAAATAATGTAATTCACTACTGAAATATTTACCTTCATTCATTTTTTTCAGTCTCAGCAACTCATTCAAATATCTGACTTTATATTTACTGCTTCTTAAACTATAAATCTACACTTTTAAAAGATCTGTATGATTGGACCTCCACCATTTTCTAAATGTCAACAGAAAACTAATACATTTATTCATGTTTGGAATATTTAAATAGATTTTAAAAGTAACTTTTGTTTCTTTTAAATCACACACAAAACCTTTATATCTACTGGTCCCTTTATGAGATAGGAAGGGGGAGTCAATACTATATACCAACTATATCATTTTGTAATAAAAGCTTAAAAATAATTTCCTGTTCTAAACAGAAAGGCCAATTATTTACAAGTACAAGAAGGGAAAAATGAGTTTCTAAATGAGAATGCTCAGCTCTTATTATTTCAGCTTAGCTCATTGCAGAACTATGCTGTGTTAATACAGTGAATAGCCTTAGTCTTCATTATAGTATTATGAGATTTAAATTGATGTGAATAAATTCCTATCATTAACAAACTACATTGTTTTAAAAATCTCAAACTTTAAAAAAAACACTGTTCACATCTATGAAAGTGATTACATAATTTTAACATCTGAAAAAATTAAAGTTGCTAAACACACCATAATTTCAAAAAGTAGAAAATTATCGAACGCTGGTTCCTTATATACCATTTATGCTTTTGAAGTTCGTTCAAATTCCCACCTACTTGCTCCTCCTAGTGGTTGCTACTAGAATAGTTCATTCATATATGTCTTAACACTTTCAATCACTATTTTCAAGGTACCTAACATTATATATGTAAATTTTAATCTACCATTATTCAACTACATTAGGATTTACATGTAAAAGCCATTATTTCCTAAAAATAATTTTAAGGTTAAACAACTGTTATAAAAATGAGTCACTCAGTATCACAGGCTAAATAAACACATGTAGTTACGTATAATTTCAAATAAACAAATGTTCCTACATTAGGGTTTTCATTTGCTTAAAAAATTATTTTCAGTAAAGAGCTGAAAAATCAAAATTACACATTCATTTGTCTCCCTTCCTGAATAGTTTCTCTCCCTCTCTCCCTCTCTCTCTTTCTTTCTCCCTCTCTCTCAATGGAATTCAAACTACAGCTCTTTGCCTACCTCTATGCTCCGCAATCCCTCATCAGGAAAACCTAAGAGTTTTGTAATATGAACTGGAAAAATCTGTTTCAAGACAACATAACCAGTTTTCAATATGTGGCCATACTAACACCTCAAAACTTTTTTAAAATCTAGGGCAAGTGTTGTACTATCAGAAGTGTTCAAACTTTAACAAATTTTCTGCATGCAAATTTATTGCACAGTATAACTCAAGAATACTTAAAACTATATTATGTAAAAAATAAATTTGAATAGTTGGATCTGATAGTAGCTACTGTATATATTTTGTAGGAAGCCTGGAAAAACTGTTCAAAGTGTATGTGATATTCCTCTGCCAACACAATAGACAAAGATAATTATTTGTTATATTGTTAAATCAATCTTAAGTCAGTAAAGAAAATGATCTCCTGAATACTTTATATTTGAAATGGAAGGTTAAAATTAGACAAGAGGACTTGAAAATGTTAATCATTTATTACTGTCTAAAAATCCTACACTGAAGTTACTGGACCCTGAAAATTAATTTTGACAGGTGCATCTTCTCATTGACTTTCTCAACACAGTAGGGGCCAATGGAAACATGCCAAGCAGTGTACTGTGACTAACAGAACTCTGCCATAATCAACCTTGCACCGTCTGTCCCACAACTGATACATGACCATTTTACAAAAAAGGCCACTGACTGTGCACCATGCCACCAATGGTATGTCAAATCAATTTTAATTAATGCCAATAAATTTTCCATCTGCTCCCAAGGCCTTCTTACACAGCCTTTGTCAGGAATCTAGTAACATTTTTCTCTTCTACATGCATAAGACTTTTACATTTTTAACCTCGGTCAAAGGTACAAATGATCAGAGCTACTAAGACAATGAAATAAATAGAAGAAAAGTAATCTGCCACCTGTCTTTAAAAATGTTCATTGTACTAATATATTTTCATAGAAATCAATCTTGTTCCTCATGATATTGTTATGATGCCAAAAGGAGACAAATTATGAGCTTTGTTTCTGAGTTATCATATTTTCACAGCTTAAGAAATTTTTTGCATTCAGAGTCCCTTTCAGGCAGTTTTGTAAGATTTAGTATTTTATAAACCTTTATGCCTTATCTTTATAGAATGACTACGAGGGACACAACGTGACTGAATTAGAAAATGACTACCAAAGAATAGTACTGATTCAGGACAAGACAACAGTACTTGTGGCCGCCTTTATCTCATATGCCATTGCTAGACATTGACAACATGCTCCAGTGGAGGAGAAGACACTGCTGCTTTGCAAAGATGACCTGGAATGCCAAGAGGTCTCTGTTCCGTACCCACCTCATTGGTGTACTTTCTTTAGTGTTTCTTTTTGCTATGTTTCTGTTCTTCAATCATCATGACTGGCTACCAGGTAGAGCTGGATTCAAAGAAAACCCTGTCACATACACTTTCCGAGGATTTCGCTCTACAAAAAGTGAGACAAACCACAGCTCCCTTCGGAACATTTGGAAAGACACAGTCCCTCAAACTCTGAGGCCTCAAACGGCAACTAACTCCAATAACACAGACCTGTCACCACAAGGAGTTACAGGATTGGAGAATACACTTAGTGCCAATGGAAGTATTTACAATGAGAAAGGTACTGGACATTCAAATTCTTACCATTTCAAGTATATTATCAATGAGCCAGAAAAATGCCAGGAGAAAAGTCCTTTTTTAATATTACTAATAGCTGCAGAACCTGGACAAATTGAAGCTAGAAGAGCTATTCGACAAACTTGGGGCAATGAAAGTCTAGCACCTGGTATCCAAATCACACGAATTTTTTTGTTGGGCATAAGTATTAAGCTAAATGGCTACCTTCAACGTGCAATACTGGAAGAAAGCAGACAATATCATGATATAATTCAACAGGAATACTTAGATACATACTATAATTTGACCATTAAAACACTAATGGGTATGAACTGGGTCGCAACTTACTGTCCACATATTCCATATGTTATGAAAACCGACAGTGACATGTTCGTCAACACTGAGTATTTAATACATAAGTTACTGAAACCAGACCTGCCTCCTAGACATAACTATTTTACCGGTTACCTAATGAGAGGATATGCACCCAATCGAAACAAGGATAGCAAGTGGTACATGCCACCAGACCTCTACCCAAGTGAGCGGTACCCTGTCTTCTGTTCTGGAACTGGTTATGTTTTTTCTGGAGATCTGGCAGAAAAGATTTTTAAAGTTTCTTTAGGTATCCGTCGTTTGCACTTGGAAGATGTGTATGTAGGGATCTGCCTTGCCAAGTTGAGAATTGATCCTGTGCCCCCTCCCAACGAGTTTGTGTTCAATCACTGGCGAGTTTCTTATTCAAGCTGTAAATACAGCCACCTAATTACCTCTCATCAGTTCCAGCCTAGTGAACTGATAAAATACTGGAACCACTTACAACAAAATAAGCACAATGCCTGTGCCAACGCAGCAAAGGAAAAGGCAAGCAGGTATCGTCACCGTAAACTACACTAAAAAAGACAATTTTTTTTCAGGTGTGCAATCTGTAAATACTGCTAAAGGCATGTATAGTTAAAACTGAATACATCCATAGTACAAGTTTTAGTTAAAACATCACATAAGGAAATTCAAAAATATTTTTTTAATTTCTGAAGAAAGTAATTCTTAAAACTACAACATTATATGACAAAAAAAGGTATCCCAAAAGAATATATACAAAACTGTTTAAGGGAAGTCTGTGTATTAACATGCAATAACTAGCATGCATACATCAATGGTTCAAGCCTTATGTTAGGGGCCAATTAAAAGTATCTGCATATATTTTCCACATAAATTTTAAGAAACAAAGGCAGTCAAAAGACCCTTTAAGATTTAGCTTTTCATTTCAATTCATAACTAAATGTAAATAAAACACTGCTATCAATTTTAAGGAAACTTTGTAATTGTGCAAAGGACAAATTTTCTGACCTGACTATTTTAGGGTTCTAAAAACTTATATTCCATGCAATAAGATTTAGTTGAGTTACTCCTTAAACTCATTCATAAAGTTTGGATGTTTCATCAATGCAGTTCTCATCTAAGTATTTACTTTATAAAAAATAATTGATATTCATTTTAATTTCTTTTATTAATACTCTTATATACTGGGGGAAATTATTTTGACGTGATAAAATGTGAAAAATTAATGTGTCTCAGGCTCAAGTTTTTATAGAAAGAAGTTATTAAATGTTTCAAAATAGATAAATCTTGTTTCCTTGCTGGTATAAGGGCCAAGCTAGCATTTCAATGAGTTATTCAATTAGAACAAATAGTGCACTCTTGAAGAGTACCACCATTTAATTTCAAGTATATCTGATTTCAAGTATATCTGTAAAAATCATGTTCCTCTAACTGAAGCAAAAGTAATCATACCGCAAAAAAAAAAAAAGTAATCACTTAGAGGCACAAAGAGGATGTATCGTTGAAAAAAGATGAAGATAAAGAATACATTAGGAGTTTCATTTAATACATTTCTAAGACGCATGTCCGCCCAACTGCAACATGCAGGAAGTTCACCTCCTCACAGCAGGTGATACGTCCAACATACAATCAGTTTATGGCGCTTACTTCTTTCTCTGAGTGCCAAGTTTACAAACCTGAAGTTTTTAATTTGGTAGATGACAACTATTCTGCATCACCAATTAAAAACCTTTTGGGGAGGGGTGAGAGAATTACAAATGTTTAATGAACACTTGATTCTAGGATGAACAATGTATTTGATGCACTTTTATCAGTTTTTAATAAAAAAGTAAAAAACTTCGCTGAGTGTTATGATACAAATATTTTTACAGTAATTATGTTTGGCTCCATCAAGAATTTTAAAATCAAGAAATATCCAATGACTTTAAATTTTTATTCCATATAAGTATATGAATTTTTCTATCTTAATTTAGTCAGGATGTTTCTTATCTCAATTCTAATAATCACTTTTATCCCTGAATCTATTATGAAGGAATAAATCACTGGAATAGAACAGTTTTTACGGTTCAGAATCACAAAAATGTTTCATACCTATTATTTAGTCTGGTGAATTCTATTTACATTCAATTTATCTCCCATTTTCAAATCAACAGCCTAAGCACTCTGTTCTACATCAAGTAATTCTGAAAAATGGCTATGTAGCACCCCCCAGTTCTTGGTTCAAGCCCATTTTTCACTTATTTTGTATGACTGCAGAATAACCAAAAATACTAAATAAAAGTCACACATAAGAGGATAACATCAATCTAGTGTTTGATGAAAGACAAAAGAGATCCTTCTATCAGTGTAAAGTCATTCCTCTTATTTATACCTCAGAGGTTTAAGAAAGAATAAACATGTGTGTGCATGTACAGGTATGTAACCGAAACAACACAAGTGCCATTTGTCCAAATTTTGATTAGTGTGCAGGATCTTTAACATAGTATTTTTCTTCTGGAAAAAAATCATGTTTTAAAAAAATGACTTGGGAAAAAGAGAATTGTTAACACGATTCCTCCTATCTCAGGTATCAATTTAAAATCGTTTCTATATTTCCTTATAATCTTATCTTGAAAAATGATGACAATCTAATGATATTCTGAGTCAAGAAAGGGGATTGGACCAAACAGTGAAGTTTCATAGTAATGTTGAAAATCCTTATTTTAAAATAAATATTCTACTATCAATTTATTTTGACGTTCACTTTCAACAATATGCAAGTGGATTTCTTCAGCAAAACAAGCTGACATTTAAATATCTAACCAACTGCTAATTCTGTCTTCTTTATCCCAGCACTATGTAATTTTAGCATATATGAAAATATAATTTTAAATGACAGCATTGGATTAGGTCAAAGAAAAGATTATAGGATCAACTATCTAACTGGGGGAAACGGACAGGGGTACTGGAGATTGAACTCCAAGCTACATCCCAGTCCTTTCTATTTTTTTATTTTCAAACAGGATCTCACTAAATTAGTAAGGTCTCTCTAAGTCGCCAAGCTGGCCTAAAACCTATGGTCTTCTTGTCTCAGACTCCCAGGTACTGGGATTATAGATGTGCACCACTGCACCCAGCTTCAACTATATAATCTTTAGGCACAAAGTGTTAATGGATATTTTAGAAGCTGAAAGTACCAACACATACAGTACTTATAACACTAGTTTATTTTGACTAAGATTAGAGGTAATAAAATTCTGCGTCAACTGAATAATTCAGATTTCTCCTCACTCCTTTTTTTGTACTTAGCATAATCACATATGATCTCAACTGGAATCTTGTTAATATCTATTTCTAGGAAATCCTACACAAATAATACCAGTAACAGCAGAACTATTTACTGATTGTACAAGCAATGTACCTGTACTATGTTAAAAGCACTTCACAGACTTGATCTCATATAATCCTCATAAACAACACTAAAAGATATAGGAAAAGATGTTAAATAAATAAGATCCCATAACTACTAAAGGTTTCCATTTCAAAGATCATGCTCTTAACCATTATACTCTTTGACTATATATATCATATATGACAACAGCTAAAAGGTCTACAAAGCTAAGCAAAAACAGCCTGTTCCTCTATTCTCCCATTCTCTACTATTCTTCATCCTTCGCAGAGCCTCCAAGATGTCACAGATGTTTTTACACACTGGAGGGACACCAGCCGTTTTTACACACTGGAGGAGGAGCCACTGATGATAGGTGCAAATAAGGAGAGGAGAAAAGCAAGGGTATCTGATCTGCCACTTATTTTCTCTTCCCCTTTTCAGTGGCTGATGAATGGTAACCAGCACCTTTGAAAAGCGCTTGCCTTAATGCTTATCTCTTGTTCCTTTGGGCACTGAGGTACATCTGTAAACAGCAAGCAGGTGACAGACATTATAAAAGGTGCTGTTTGTGAAGCACAACTGATCATTTTTAATAGACAAAAGTGGCACTGCATTCACCCCTATACTCTTTAGTCACCTACTGTTTTGTGGTGAGGTGGTAAAGTCAGTTTATCCAGCTGATTTTCCCCCTTTCCATGACTATTAAATTAACACAGAATTAGAGCCGGGCGTGGTGGCACACACTTGTAATCCCAGTACTTGGGAGGCTGAGACCGGAGGATCGCAGGTTCACAGCCAGCTACTTAGTGAGGCCCTCTGCAACTTAGTGAGACCCTGTTTCAAATTAAAGAATAAAAAGTAGGGCTGGGGGTGTAGCTAGGAGGTAGAATGCCCCTGGGTTCAATCCCCAGTACCGCAAAAAAAAAAAAAAAATTTAACACAGAATTAAAAAGAAAAAAAATCTGCCAGGCATGGTGCTGCACACCTGTAATCTCAGTACTTGGGAGGCTGAGACAGGAGGATCACAGGTTTGCAGCCAGCCTCAGCAACTTAGTAAGACCTTGTTTCAAACAAAACAAATAGTGGAGCGTGGTGGCGCACGCTTGTAATCCCAGTACTTGGGAAGCTGAGACCAGAGGATCCGGGTTCACGGCCAACCTCAGCTACTTAGTGAGGTCCTACGCAACTTCGTGAGACCCAGTTTCAAAATAAAGTATAAAAAATGGGGCCGGGGGTGTAGCTCGGAGGTAGAACGCCCCTGGGTTCAATCCCTGGTACCACAAAACAAAAAACAAATAAAATAAAACAAAACAAAATTAAATTAAATTAAAATAAAAATAATAAAATATAATAAAATAAAATAGGGCTGGGGGTATAGCTCAAAGGTAGAATGCCTTTGGGTTCAATCCCCAGTACCACACCAAAAAAAAAAAATCCAATTACAAATTACATACATTACTAAAACACTCAAAGAATATAAACACACACTTAGATATTACTTGCAGAAAACTGGTAATGTAGATATGTACATCACATACTAAAATAAGACATTCTGAGTTTCAGGAAGTAAGCTTTCACTCTACATCCACCAATACACACCCATCTGACCTCTTCCAAGTATGATGTAATTATAAACCTTACTGCTCTCAAGATACAACCTGCTGCTGGGTACAGTGGTGCACATCTGTAATCCCAGTACTTGGGAGGCTAAGATAGTACTTGGGAGGCTATCACAGGTTCAAGACCAGCCTCAGCAATGTAGTGAGACTCTCAGCAACCTAGTGAAACCCTGTTTCAAAATAAAAAATAAAATAGGGTTGGGGGTATAGCACAAAGGTAGAATGCCTCTGAATTCAACCTCTAGTACCAAAAAAAAAAAAAGATACAATCTGCTTGGGAGAGGGGAGGTCTGTATCTACAAAAAAATTATTTCCAGCCGGGCGTGGTGGCGCACGCTTGTAATCCCAGTACTTTGGGAGGCGGAGACCGGAGGATCTGGGTTCGCGGCCAGCCTCAGCTCTCTCTCTCTCTCCCTGTCTCTATCTCTCTCTCTCTCTCTCTCTCTCTCTATCTATCTCCCCCTAGTGAGGCCCTCCGCAACTTCGTGAGACCCGGTTTCAAAATAAGTATAAAAAAAATAGGGCCGGGGGCGTAGCGCGGAGGTAGAACGCCCCGTTCTACCCCCGGTACCGCAAAAAAAAAAAAAAAAAATTATTTCCTCTCCCTTTACCAAAGCAGGGCTAAAGCACAACTAAAGCAAAAGTATTCAAAGGTCTCAATCTATTTATAATGTAATTATTTCAACTTCCAACCGAATCCTATTCAACATTTGAATCTCACTTCAGTGTCCTAAATGCTAAAATAATGAAAACAGATTACCTGCATCATAAAAACATTAAAGAGAAAACTGTGATATAAAATGTAAAAATATTAAATTCATGCTCTTATAAATTAATTTAATTAAATGTTTAAAGATACTAAATTATATAACCATAGAACTAATAAGTTCTTTGCTTCACTGTCATAATTAAAATGTTTTTAAAACATATTTGAATATAAATAACAAACAGAATCCACCCTGATGGCAATGAGAATTTCCTAACATTACTAAATGTTTGAAAAAAGCTAGTAAAATCTCATTACAACCACCTTAACACATTTCCTTGAAGGTATTTAATAAACTCCAATTCAGTTATTATTATTTTGTGTGTGGGGGGGGGGACACCAAACCCAGGGGCATTCTACCTCCAAGATACACTCCAGTCCAATTTTTGTTAATTTTTATTTTGAAACAGGGTCTCACTAGGTTAATGACAGTCTCACTATTTGCTGAGGCTGTCCTTGAACCTGCAATCCTCCTGTCTCAGCCTCCCAAGTACTGGGATTACAAACGTGCCACCACGCTCAGCTTCAGTTATTTTCTTTTAATATTCTTAAAAAATTAAGACCAGCCGGGCATGGTGGCACGCGCTTGTAATCTCAGTACTTTGGGAGGCGGAGACCGGAGGATCCGGGTTCGCGGCCAGCCTCAGCTCTCTCTCTCTCTCTCTCTTTCCTGTCTCTCTCTCTCTCTCTCTCTACTTAGTGAGGCCCTCCACAACTTGGTAAGACCCGGTTTCAAAATAAAGTATAAAAAATAGGGCCGGGGGTGTAGTGCGGAGGTAGAACGCCCCTGCATTCAATCCCCGGTACCGCAAAAAAAAAAAAAAAATTAAGACCAAGGGCTGAGGATACAGCTCAGTGGTAGAGCACTTGCTTAGCATGACCAGGGCCTGGGTTCAAACCCTAGGACCTCAAAAAAACAAAGAAAGAAAGAAAAAAAGAAGTAATGAAAATTAAGACCAGACAGAATCACTTTAAACAATATTCTATTAGCCAAAATCATACTTAATTGCTCAACAAAATTAAGAATAGAAATAGGGATATTCAATGTCCAAAGCCCATAATTAGACATTATTTTATGATATAACAAATTCAAACTAATTCCCTCAGGTGTCTCAGTAATAATTAGTAAAACTGAGAGTGGTGATCTAGAACGCTGGTCTCACTTCAATAGCACCTGCAATTCTATATTTTATATTAAATGAATCCATATGAATGTTCATTTTAAATTTAAAAAAACAAATGAGAACTGTACCTCAATGGTTCCTAAACTGAAGGAAAAATTTAAAAATATGTATTATGTAATATCTGATAGATATCCAATGACTCAAAAGAATAAAAAGAACTCAGAAAATTAGTCAAAAACAAGATTAAAATAGTAAGCAATTGCTTTACCACATAACCTATTATACAATATATATGAAAACAATTTAAATCAAAACAGAAACACTTTAAAAATAAGAAATAATAAATTAAAAAGTAGGAATTCCATGGAGAAAACTAAACTTACTGAGAGAGATAAGAATTCTGACAATAAAAGGAAAGACTATCATTTTTAGATAACAAGAACACTACTTTAAAAACTGAAAAATCTTCCCCAATTAGTATGTTTTGTTCATCTTCATTTATAAATATTTATAAAAGATACTTGCAATCTAAAAAGGTGTAGCACTCCAACATATTAAAAAGAGAGATAAAAGCCGGACGTGGTGGCGCACGCTTGTAATCCCAGTACTTTGGGAGGCAGAGACCGGAGGATCCGGGTTCGCAGCCAGCCTCAGCTCTCTATCTCTCTCTCCCTGTCTCTCTCTCTCTCTCTCTCTACTTAGTGAGGCCCTCCGCAATTTCGTGAGACCCGGTTTCAAAATAAAGTATAAAAAATAGGGCCAGGGGTGTAGCTCGGAGGTAGAACGCCCCTGGGTTCAATTCCCGGTACCGCAAAAAAAATAAAAATAAAAAAAAGAGAGATAAAGATAGAGAAGACAATGACTATCACAACCACTCTGCTAGAGACTGCTCATTTATAAATATAAATTTAAAAGTTTCATTTTATAAATGAAGCTGTTATGTAAGTCCAACCAAATCTTTTTTTTTTTTTTTGCGGTACCGGGGATTGAACCCAGGGGCGTTCTACCTCCATGCTACACCCCTGGCCCTATTTTTTATACTTTATTTTGAAACCGGGTCTCACGAAGTTGCGGAGGGCCTCACTAGGTAGGTAGAGAGAGAGAGAGAGAGAGAGAGAGAGAGAGCGCTGAGGCTGGCCGCAAACCTGGATCCTCTGGTCTCCGCCTCCCAAAGTACTGGGATTACAAGCGTGCGCCACCACGCCCAGCCAACCAAATCTTAAATAAATTTTTAAAAGTTTTTAGTGTGTGCAGATGGAGATCACACAATGGTTAGAAAGTTAACAAGAATAAAGTTCCCAACAGCTAAGAAAACACCGCAAACCATGATAGGAGAATCTACTACAAAGCAACAATGATTCCAATGTGTCCTGGCACAAGAATTAAGCAGACAAATCAAGAAAAAAATTACAACGGAAAAAGGCCCCAATATTTATAGTAACTTGTTACTATGAACAAATTAGAATTTAATAGATTATTCAATACTCCATTACTCAATAGAAAAAATGGTTAATGGCTGGAACTTAACGTTTAGGATTCAAGTTAGTCCTCATAGTATGACTTAACTTATAGTATTACAAAAATAAATTCAAAGTCAAGTAAAATAAAATAATGTAACTAATAATGATCAAACATCTACTACTATTAAAAGCTTCTTAATATGGGGGTGGGGAAAGACTACTTTAGTTCATTGGGTACAAAACCAGAAAAGGAAGATAAACTGAAGAGTAACTTCTACATAAACAAAATGAATTTCTACCAGAAACGAAAAGCAAAAGGCAAGCGAGGTATGGTGGGGCACATCTGGCTACTCAGGAGTCTGAGGCAAGAGTGATCACTTGAGCCCAGGAGTTCAAGACCAGCCTGGGCAACACATCTCCAGAACAACAACAACGAACCACAGACGGCAAGTTACACACCGAAAAATATTTACAAGAATTCACAACAGGATAATATACTCTTATTAAGCACCCCTCAAAAAATTGGGATATAAAACAATACAGAGTACAGTTCATATTCTACAATCACATATACAAACATACACACCCACACACAGAAAACATACAAAAATATGAATGTAGTTAACTTCTGGAAACTGAATAATGATTATATTATTCTTCATATTTGTATTTATTTTTCCATGGAAATTTGATAAAGCCAGTAACAAGCCAATAAGCATTACATCAGTTTATACTGTATCTTGTATAAAAAGCATATATTCACTATGCTCACTAACTCTAAATTAATCAAATTTCAAATAAATTTCAAAAATTTATAAGAAACTTTTTTAGAGCTAAAGGATGATAATCAAACTCTTAATAAGGGAGCTAGATTAGAAAGTCTTTGAAAGATACTTTTTCTTTTTTTTTTTTTTTTTTTGCGGTACCGGGGATTGAACGCAGGGGCATTCTACCTCCGCACTACGCCCCCGGCCCTATTTTTTATACTTTATTTTGAAAC
>PVJS01007670.1:26118-55426 GCA_004027185.1 Glis glis | reverse complement strand
CTGGGTTTGGTCAGTGGGAGTGGGCAGTTCGGGGACTGGGTCTGGCCAGTGGGTGTGGGCAGTGGGGGACTGGATCTGGTCAGCCCAGGTCCAAACACTCACCCTGGAGCCACATTGCCTGGTGTTAGCTGTCTGCCATTCCTGACAAGTTGCCCATTTCCAACTAGACTGGATGTATAGACCTGGACTTAAATGCTCTTACCAGAAGGTATTTGGGAAAATTAAATAAATACTCTTGTACAAAATGTCATGAAAGTGGTCAATGGAAATATAAAATTTAAGTTCTTTATTATTCATTATTTAACCTGGTTCAAAATTTATTAGAAAATAAATGCTAGTTTCGAAGCTTGTCTCTTGCAAAATCTCATTTTGTAGACTTTCCCTTCCTGCCTCCCTCCATCCATCACAGCACTGTGGCAGCTCTTGTCATCCAGCAAAGCAATTGCAGAGAACTGTTTCTCAAATCAAACCTTTTGAAAGATCAGTCAGTCCTCACAGTAAAGTAACCCTAAGAAGCAAACCGGGGTCGGCATGCCTGCCTCTGTTCCCTGCAGTGCTGGCTTCATGACTGCATGCTTTCATGTCAAATGGACTCAGCCAATATGAGTGGCCCCTGGAAAAATACAGTTACACTTTAAAGGCCAAAAGGAAAATTAAAGAAAACAAAACCTAAAGTGCTGAAATAAAGACGTTAAGGACAGTTTTAGTTGTTCTACTATGTTTTATTTTGGTTGGAAAGAGATTGAAAATCATGAAAATTGCATTTGAAGCCCAAGCTTTAATAAGTCATTAGTCAGAAGCATCTAATCCAGCATTCTACTGACAATCCTGAGAAGTGTTCTTGAACTACTTGAGGTAATAATCGCAAACACCAGGGCTCGGGGAGCTTGGCTGCAAGAAACTCTGCGTGTGCTCCAGGAGTGTGCGAAGCCAGCTCACACCCACCCAGGTCTCAGTTCCTCAATGATTTGCAGTCTCTATTTCTCAGCAGGGAGGGAGGAACATTAATTTAAAAATCTTCTACTAAAAATGTGAAGTGGGTATGATTATCGAAAAGATAAAGAGATACTTTACTCAAAGCATTAATAAAGAAATATACATTTCTGCTTTTACTTGGTTCATTCGCAAACCTGAAACCCTTTAAATTCAGCCTGACTTAAAGGATTACCAGAGGAAGAACAATGGGTGTGCAGCCCCAAACACAAGCACAGCATCTTCTCTTCTTGGCAGCTTGCACAGTCCAAGGAAGCAAAATACTTTCCACTTTATAAAATCTTTAAAACCACCAGGGGAGGATTGCTGGCCTCCGTGCTGGGCAGAGAGGGCTTCAGCTAACCACATGGAAAAAGTGTACGGAGCCCAGATTTCTCTGGGCCAGGATTCAGCGAGCTCTCGCTTCCAGCACCAGCAGCCTCAGGAGTGACTGGTAGCCTCACCCCCTGCCAAGCTTTCAGAACTGGACAAAGGGCGAGGGTAGAGAGGGACCACAGTAGCGACACTGCTTTGCCCAAGGTGTCCCCTTCAAATGACACTGACATGGCTTTGGGTCGACTAAGAAAAAGAACAGAGCAGCTTTTCTCTGCAGGTGCCGCTTATTTGGGTGAGAGCCTTCTAAAGGGAGGGAGTGACTCCAGTTTGGTTTAGATTTTGTTTTAAAATTCTAGTCGGCCCATTTATTCAAACGTTCATGAATTTGTTGGTTAAGTCACGGTCAGGTCCCTGAGTGCATGCTCCTGACGGAGCCGCCCAGGAGCTCCGGAGTCAGACTTTTGGGTTTGGATCATAGCTCCACTCGTTACTAGCTGGGCCGTTTTGGGAAGAGCTCGGGCTCCTCCCGGCACCTGGCCATCTGTGGAGAGGAACACAAAGGGGGGCCGTGTCCTGGGTTCCCTGCGCTGTTAGGCAGAAAACACAGGGGCCGGCCAGCTGCCCCTCAGCAGCCACAGCCTGCTCCACGGGAGCCCTGGTAAGGAATGCCCACATCGGAGCCCGAGTCACTTGGCCTTACCACTGCTTCAGACAATTTTTTTTCTGTCTGTTCTATATTATTGTAATTTTATTATATCAACTGTAGTATTTATTCTGGCTGAACAAAAATTATAAACATACTTGCCTGACACTTTTAATTTAGCAAAATGATGAGGATGCTCAAGTTGTTGTACCCCAGACATAAGAGCAGCATGGCCTCTTCCCTGCAGCTTGCACAGGCCAAGGAAGTATCAGTAATTGAGACCCAAATTAAATAGGCTTTTATCATATTTGGGATTTTTTCTACATTTGTGATCCCATATGAATAAAATTACGTGACTATGTGTTGAACTTGCGTTGAGTCCTCCCTAGAACAGATGCATGTGGTCTATACACATAATTCCAGTTCTGACTATGTCTCATGAAGCACATTTAACTTAAAAGTGAACTCAAGAGAGTGAAATGGCAAGACCCTGACAGTCAAGCCTGACTCGTGAGTTCCAATGTACCTCTCTACACCCGACATCACAACAAACACGAATGAAGACAGAGAAATTCCCAGTATGAAAGATCCAGGCCAGCAGACAATCTCCCCCACCGTGTCCCTTTGTAGAGATCAGTAGTGATGAAGACGGAGTTGAGAAAAGCCAACCAAGGCTTCAGTCTTCTTCATGGAAGACTCATTTTATTTTTAAGTAGTATCTGGAAACAAACAAAAGACAACAAAGTAGAGCACAGCGTCATATCTCTGGCCCCCAGTGTTCCCCAGCCAGGTCCAGCATGGCCCGGGAAGACGGGCAGGTTCCCACCAGGCAGCACTTCCTGGTGGGCCCTGACAGCAGGGCAGCCCTGCCTCCTGGCAGCCTGCCCCAACAGCGCACAGTTCAGTGACTCTCGTGTCATGAGGGGAGCAGGGACAGAGTGAGGAGATGATGGGTAGAGTTTCAATATTAGGTTTCAAAAGACTGTGCCTTCCATCTGGGGAACTTCCTTGTTATCTCTCTATTTTGCTCCCAGACAACCATGAGAAGAGAAGGACATGTCTGTTTTGTGGGCAGTGCTGTGATGAAGGGTGGGTTGCCCAAAAGGAGCTCAGGTCCTTATCTTCATAGACCCTGGGGGCCGAGGCCTCATCCCACAGGACATGAGGACTTCATCCCCTGGACCACGGGGAACTCATCTCACGGACCATGGGGACCTCATCCCATGGACCATGGGGACCTCATCCCACGGACCATGGGGAACTCATCTCACGGACCATGGGAACTCATCCCACGGACCATGGGGGCTGAGACCTTAACCCACAGGAGATGGGGACCTCACCCCACAGGCCATGGGACCTCATCCCATGGACCACGGGGACCTTATCCCATGGACCACTGGGAACTCATCTCACGGACCATGGGGGCTGAGACCTTAACCCACAGGAGATGGAGACCTCACCCCATGGGCCATGGGACCTCATCCCATGGACCACGGGGACCTTATCCCATGGACCACTGGGAACTCATCTCACGGACCATAGGAACTCATCCCATGGACCATGGGGGCTGAGACCTTAACCCACAGGAGATGGGGACCTCACCCCACGGGCCATGGGACCTCATCCCATGGACCATGGGGACCTCATCCCATGGACCATAGGGAACTCATTTCATGGACCACGGGGGCTGAGACCTTAACCCACAGGACACGGGGACCTCATCCCACAGACCACAGGGAGCTCATCCCATGGACCATGGGGCCAAGACCTTAACCTACAGGACACGGGGACCTCATCCCATGGACCACAGGGAACTCATCCCACAGACCATGGGGCTGAGACCTTAACCCACATGACACGGGGACCTCTTCCCATGGACTACGGGGAACTCATCCCATGGACCATGGGGCTGAAGCCTTAACCCACAGGACACGGGGACCTCATCCCACAAACCACAGTGAACTCATCCCATGGACCATGGGGCCGAGACCTTAACCAACAGGACATGGAGACCTCATCCCGCGGACCACAGGGAACTCATCCCATGGACCATGGGGCCGAGACCTTAACCTACAGGACACGGGGACCTCATCCCATGGACCATGGGGAAGCTAAATGATAAAAGAAGATTTAGAATAAAACATCATTAGCCACGTGAATTATAACACATATGGGGGTGTTGAAATCCAGGTGGTGATGTGGCACACATGAGTGGCTCTTTCAGGCTGACCGGAAGGGCGAGGCCATGAGGAGATGTGATATATACAGGGAGGCAGCGTTGAGCCCACACAGGGTATCAAGAGGTAGAACTGCTTTGGATCTGCGCATGTGTGTGGGCACATTCCTGGATGGAGGAGGGACTTTATGGTTAAAGTTAGTGGAAGAACACAGAGCAAAACATTCCAGCCAAAATTATGAAAAAGAAGATAAAAATGTCTTCAACATTCTGACAGAAAGCAAGCAATGTAATCAAGAACAGATTAACCATAAAAATCTGGCTTCTCCTCCCCCCTCTGCAACAATAATTGCTGGAGTTAAAAGAGCAACATGGTCAGATAATGAGAGGGACCCTCCTGATGGTAGAACTGTCCCCATGGGTGCTCACATGTGAAGATTGGAGAGGCTGTGTCAGCCGTGTTGACTCAGAAAACAAGGTGCCTACAACACATTCCTGGATCAGAGTCCTTCAGAGAGAACATCGCATGGTCGATGGTGTAACTGAAAGCGAAGGCACATGAACTGGTGAATGGTCTCGGAATTGATTGACACCATCTGCCAAGGCAGAACACAAGCCTAACCTGGCTAACACTGCACCCCCAGCATTGACTCAACATGAACCATCAATCTGGCCACTTGAAGGAGGTTTCTGTTTTTGGCAATGGTGAATGACTTCTAGTTTTGCCCTCCTATTTTAAACAACTGTCAAGCTGGAGAAATAACATGAAGTATTAACATTGAATATCAAAATCTATCAGTAAACTAATAACCTTGAAGAATTTGAAAGAGTTGGCAAAAATAAAACAAAACAAAAAGAAACAAACAAAAACCCAAACAAGTAAAACCCAAGGTTTTCAGTAAAATGGCCTTAATGTTCCTGCAAAGTAGCCTAGGCAACTGTGATTATCATAACACACACACGGGTCAGAGGAGGGATACACAGCAGAACTGGTGGGGAGCTAATAATGCATTTCCCAGCTGTGTGACCTCCAAAAATAGTGATTTTAACCTCCCAAATTAGTGACTTTTGAGTCAACTCTGAGCAAATAAAGCCAGAGGCTTATTCTTGGTAACAGTTTTACCTCTTGTCTTTGTTCATTTTCCAATTTTGAAGGATTTGGGGTCTAGGCATGGTCAGGATATTGAGTAACAGAGGTAGCTGTGTTTACCCTGATTTAAACATTACACAATGTATGCATGTATTGAAACATCACACAGTAACCCATAAATATGTACAATTTTTGTTTTTATGTGTAAGTTAAAATAAATGAGAAATAAACAAATTTCTCATATTAAGTCAATTTTTCTCGCCTAATTCAGTGGGCAGAAAATCCTTTCAGGTCTGATTTCAAAGACCACATTGCAGACATCTTATGCATTAATGGTCTGGTTCTGACATGTTCATCACATTCACTCCATGTGGTAGTCAGCTTTCTGTCGCTGTGACCAAAATACCCGACACACACAAGTTGGAGGAAGAAAGGGTTGTTTGGCTCACAGTTGTGGAGGTTTCGGTCCATGGTCAGCTGGCTTCATCGCTCTGGGTCTGAGGTGAGGCTGGACATCATGGTATGAGTGCTGGAGGAGTGCTCATGGCAGCTGGGAAGCAGAGAAGGTGACGGAGGGGAAGGGGCCATGGACAAGATATGGTCCCCAAGGGCATGCCCCTAGTGACCTACTTCCTCTAACCATGCCCTACTTGCCTACGGTTTTCACCATGGCCTAGTAGTACATTCAGCCATCGGCGTATTAACCCATTGATGGGGTCAGCCTGTGGGATCCATCGTTTTCCCAGATCCCTGCCTCTGAACACTGCTGCACTGGAAACCAACACATGAGCTGTTGTGGGATATTCCAGATCCAAACTACAGTATTCTGCTCCTGGCCCCCCCAAAGCTCATGTCCATTTCACAATGCAAAATCCAGTCCATCTCCAAGAGGACACATAGTCTTAACAGTTCCAGCATTGGTCAAAACTCCAAGTCCAATGTCTCCTCTGAGACTCAGGCAAACCCTTTCTATGAGCCCCTGTAAAAAAAAAATTAAGTTACATACTTCCAAATGTAATGGCTCAGAGTAAACATTTCCATTCCAAAAGAGAGTAATAGGGGCATAGAAAGAAGGGATAGAACCAAAGCAAGACTGAAACCCAGCAGGGCAAACATTAATTCCTATAGCTCCATGTCAGATATCCCAGGCACATGATGGATGTGGGACCCAAGGGGTTGGGGCAGCCCCACCCCTGTGGCTTTGGTGACTGCAGCACCTATAGCTCTTCTCTTGAGATGGCTCTGCTTGCTGCTTGTGGCTTTCCTCAGCAGACAGTCCATGATCCTGGAACTTCCTGGGGTCTCTACTGAAGCTCAGGATTTACTCTCACAAATCCACACATTGCTCTCTCAGAGGCTGCCTGTAGGGATTCTGACCCTGGGAAGCACTGTCTGGCTTCCCAGACCTTCCTTTTTTAATCTTTGAAACTTCATGACCCTGTAACTCTTATATTGTTCATTCCTGCAAAGCCAACACCATGTGAAACATCTTGGTGGATGATACCAAGGTCTGCCATCAACAGGAACAGTAGTTGGGCCCCCTTGGATCATGGCTGCAGTGGCTCTGAGTGTCTAGATGGCTCAGCACAATGAAACAAATCCTGGGGGAACAGCTTCCTAGGCCACGCTATGGGAGCAGGGTTCCCCCAAGGTCTCTTCCTAAAGGAAAGTCTTTCAAATGAATTTTTATTTTATAGCCCCACACTATGGTGGGTTGGGTCTTTTTGATTCCTGAGATGCCTCAAGGCGTCTTTCCTGTTGTCTCTGTGCAAAGTACTTAACTTTTATTTAGTGCCAGTAATCTCTTCAGTAATCACAATTTCCTTGGCCCTGATTTTACATGTGCTTTTCTGGCCAAACTGCAAATTTTAAAAATGTGCTCTGCTTTTGGTTATGATTTTCACAGCAAACTTGTATAAAAGCAGCCAGCAATACACATGCCACTTCCTGAATGCTATGCTTCCTTGAAATGTTCTCTGCCAGTCACCTGTGGGCTGTGTCACAGTTTTTCATAGGAGTCTTTGAGTATTTGTCTTCAGAGCCAACCTGGGTTGTCTCTGGGATGTGGACATTTCCTCCTGGTCCCCAGGATCAATCTGTTTCTCGTTGGTTTTGTTGTGTTTTGCTTAGATTCCTGGCCACGGTGGAGCTGTGCCTGAGTCCTGGACACAGAGGAGGCACCGTCTGACCCATGCGCCTCCAGCCTACTGACCTGGGCCTCACCCTACAGGTTCCCAAACTGTGGAATGTCTCAGTCTCTTTCTGGCACCTAGACTGTGCATTTCACGGAATCAAGGGATCTACGGACTCTGTTGATTTTCTACCCTCTCTTAGCCACTTGGACCAAAATGGAACCACAAGGCTTCCCGACTAGAGGGTGCTGTACTAGATATAAAACAAAGCATGCAGGCTCTATCCCCTCCTGCATTTACCTGGAAGGAGAAGATGAGACAGCCAGGACAAGATGAGACACACCAAAAAGTATTGCACAGCAGTGGTCCATACAGAATAATTTCACAGGAACATTCCACCGAGTCTTCGGTTACAACCCATACAGGAAGAAAACCGAGACACAGGGGCTTTTTAGGTCACAGACCAGTCAGAAAACAAGTGCGTTCATCCTGTCCTGGGCCCCCCACCTTTTCATTGGAGTAAAAGGATCTGTTCATGTAGATCGTGGGGCCACAAGAAGTGGTAGAGCCCATGGTGGAGTCAGTAGCAGCTGACGCTACTGCTGTTCACACGCGTTCCCTCATCTTTTGTTCCAGGAAGGAATGGACTTTGGTTCTTAAAATGGCATTACTTGGATGTTGGCCTTGCATTTTCGCTTGTATACATATTACAGTGGTATTTACTAAGTTTATGCAGAAGGCAGGAGTTGAGCTGGAGTCTGTCATTATTTTCTTTTAAGTATTAGAGGTCCTTCTTGAAAGGAAAATTTGGAGCTTTCTTCATTTATCCCTCACTCCTTCCAAACAGAAAAAGATAATGGGACTTAGAAAAAAGTCACAATCAGAGAGAAAAAACCCCACACCTGTCTTCAAGATTTTTGCAATAATTTGGAGTGGTACTGCAAAAAATATAAGAAAAGATGGGGACACGGAAGCACCTCAGATTGTCTGGGGAAGCCTGGTGCGTGCTCTTGAGGACAGTGTGAGGAATATGACTTTAAAAACAATGAAGCTTTCATAATTTCACAATAATCTAAACAGGATTTCCTTTTCAGGATGGGAAAACAGCATGTAACACAAGCCTAACACCTTGTATACTGAATGTCATCTACAGACTGAGACAAAATAACAGAGGGAAATACACTAATTGGTAAAAGAGCAAATACTGGACAAGGCTCATAATTACCAGATTTTGTTTGCTTGCTTATCTCAGCTATAATCATGGTGAGGGTACAGAGGTTTCAAACAGCAATAGAATGGGTATCTGATTGTAGACTTTCAGAAACTTACTGGGTTGTGGAGAAATTAGGACATATATTTGGGACAGGAACTGTGTTGGACCATATTTCCATTACTGCAACAAATAGTTAAGACAAATCAACTTGAAGAGAGGAAAGGATTGCTTTGGCTCACAGTTTTGGAGGTTTCGGGTGATGGTTGGTTGGCCCATTGCTCTGGGCCTGTAGTGAGGCCGTACACCATGGCTGGAACAGGTGGTGGAAGAAGCTGTTCCTCTCAGTGTGGCTGGGAGGCAAAGAGGCAGGGAGGGCTGGGGGGCCTCAATCTCCCCTCCAAGGGATGCCCCAGTGACCCAGCTTCCACCCAGTAGGCCACATCTCCTAAAAGTTCTACCACCCCTCAATGGTGCCACAGGCCGGGGACCAAGCCTTTCACACAGGGCCTGTGGGGATGCTGCAGATCCAAACCAGAACGGAAACTCTCTCACCTCAGAAAGCAGAACCAGAGGGCAGATGGTGGAAGGACAGGCAGGGAAAGGGCTGTGCTCCCAAGTGTCGGTGGCTTTGTGCCCTGCTGGGCAGAGCTTACTCACAAGATAAACCCAGGCAAGTTACCTAACTTTTGTGGACTTCAGCTTCCTCCTGGGAACACTGGCTTTGCACTCTTGACCGAGTGTGACTGTTAAATTAGGAATGGGAGAGTCTTCCTGAGGTGCCGTGTTGTTTGGAGTCAGCCCACCACGAGGGCGATGATGTTTTTCCCCCGCACAGCAGGGAGCCCGGTTCTTTTAGTTTCCAGCACACATCCACAGCAGGATAACACCAGCTGCTTGGGAGCTTGCTGGAGGAACACAAGACTGTTTAATACCGGCTTGGCAGAGCATGGTGTACGCAGCTGGCCTGGTGGGCGCCTGGGGGAAGCAGGAAGGGCGATGGGGCAAGAGAAAGACCAGAGATGAGCCGGCTGTGGGGAAGAGAAGTTGCGGGGAAGGTTCGAGTTATAAGTGGAGAATGAATTTGGACCCGCGGGGCAGTACCCGATGCAAACCCACTCCTCTAATTCCACTATGACATCTTCAGCTTCTTCGATTTGCATCTCCTGATGTTTCATAACACTAAGTCTTTCAGCGAGGGAACGACGAAGCACTAAACGCTGCCCTGACACAGACGTGAGCCGAGGACACGGGACCATCAGCCTTTTATGTGCTTATTAATTGAATGAGCTGTTTATTCCACAAAGGACTCGGAGGCAGCCCGATGTCAGACGTTTGAATTCCCCTTTTGTTGGATGAGCGTAACAAAGTACACTCTGTGCAGCAACTAAGCAGAATAAATTGCTCCCTAGGATAAGCCACTCGGTGCCCGACTAGACAGGATGGGCTTCACCTTGAATGAAGGATGACGACAGGACGTGGATCCTATCAGTTCACTGGAACTCCTGTCCAGCCATTTATTAAGTTAGTGCTACATGTTAGGAAGTGCTACATGTTAGGAAATGCTTAACAAAGAAAGCCAACATCAGGTCCTGCTACCAAGGTGTTTACAGGCCAGCGGGGAAGAGAAATCACGGTGCTGACAACACGGAGCGGGAGAAGCCGCATGGCCTGCGACCCCAGAGCAGGCGCATGTGGCGGCCCCTCTTATCTGGGTGGCCTTGGAAGCCTGTCCTCGGGGGAGGCAGGAAGCTCCAGGCATGTTCCAAACACGCCATAGTCTACGGTCAGTCCTCCAGGCTGGTGAAATAACAAAGGAGAGAAACCTGCCCCCACATAACAGCTTCTGGGACTGTTCCAGAGACACCTGCAAACGTGGCTGTCCCCAGACAGAACCGTTTCTTCTCAAGAGGAGGCATCGTTCCAACTCCACAAGGAGCTTTCAGATGCAGCCCCTCCCAGTGACCTGGTGTTTCCCGCCCTGCTTGGCCTGGGCTGTCCAATGACCCTCCTCGCTGCCCTGGCCATGCATGCTGGTTGACTTCAGGCCTCCCACTGCGGGCTGGAGCCTGCTGGCCGGCAGCACGTCCAGTTTCTGGAGGCCACGCTCGGGCTCCCAGGCCTCTCTACAACCCAGGCGAGAACACGTCTGTTCTCTTTCCACTTCTGCTCATTTCGGATCACTGACTCTAGTGAAACCCAAGTGACCAATTCTAGAATCCAGACACTGTGCAGGACCGACTGGAGGCCCCACTGAGAGACTGGACCGGACCCGCACAGAGGCCACGTCCCACCAGCGCGTCAGCCCGCCCACAGCAGTTCACGTGGAACCGTTCAGTACGGGCTGGGACTAAGAGCTGGAGCAGAAATGTGTTTTATGAACCGACAGTGCATTCTGGAGTGACTACTTTAAACATCTTGGATAAGGACTCACATACAGGGGTATCTGGGGAGGAACCATTTATCCTATTTATCACAGAGACTTCCTAGAAGAAAGAAAAAAATATTCTTTTAAAAAAGAAACAGATTGAAGAGTCACCCTAAAGTTGCCTAAAGCAGAGAGCTTTCTGTCCCCTCAAAGTGGCGGCTGTTTCCAGAAGTCTCTTCCCCTGCCGTCTTCTCCAGAACATTCCATCTACATCACAGGTGAGGGTTCCGGCTGACACAGCCCCACCTGCCCCCGCCGGGCCACAGCAGGTGAGGTGCAGGGTGGATGTCCGGCTGAGTGAGCCTTGCAGACCATCCCTCCTGAATTGCTGGCGGGAGGCCCGGAGCTGCCCCGTGCTGTGGGTCGGCTGTCCACAGTGCTGACAGGGGAAGCAGGACACAACAGGGACAAGACTGGCCTGTTGTCACGGTGCCAAGGTGGAGTCAGTGTTAGAGGCAAAGGCCTGGGCACTCTGCCCACATGGGGGGCGTGAGTCACCTTTGTCTTTATAATAAATGTCCCATTTTAAAATACCAGAACGAGTGCGTTCCTATTCCTCATGGAAGCAGCCTGACTTGATTATATACCTGTTTCACTTTTTGCTGCATCTCAGATGTTGGATGTTCATAGATGAGTTCTGTAGACTGGAGCTTGGCTCATATTTGGAAAAATCTAGAAGCCTTTGGGCTCTGCCACAGTGCCAAGCTTCCTCTGCTTCCCTCTGTCCTGGGAGGAGGGCTGAGTTCCTATGGAGGCGGGGCCGTGTGTGTCTCTCTAGGTTTCCAGCCTCATCTGTCCACACCTGGTAGGCTCAAACTTCTTCAGTCTTCCATTTTGGGGTGGGGTGGGGATAGCCCTCTTGCTTCTCCCTGTCTAACTTTCTCTCTCCATAGTTACAAGAGTAACAAGTGATCTGGATCACCTCTTTGCATTTCGGAGCACCTTGGGTTTTGAAGACAAGGCGGCAGGCAGAGTCTTTGGGACACAGGGGCCTGCTCACCTTGTCGCCGCGACCATGCTGGGCTTTCAGACCCTGGGCTCCTTCTCTGCTGCAGTGGGAGGTAGTCTCTTTAACTTGGAGACTTGAGAGCTGAGGGAGACATCTGGGATTATACACTCTGGCCTCTGAATTTTCCACGAGGTATCCAACACTTTGAAAGGATAAGCTGATTCCCCAAGTTACAGGATTAATTAGGAGCAGATTCTGGGCCTGAAGCTCAGCTCGCCTGACGTCCAGTCCAAGCGCTCTTCATGGCTGTGCCTCATGCCCCAGTGTGGCCGAGGACGAGTGGTTCAGAAGTGTATTGAGAAAGGCTTGCTTGAATCAAGTTGGAATGTTACCTCTGCCATGTGCCAACATAATTTCCAGACAGATCAAATTGTATGCGGAGTTGAAGTGGGAAGGATGCTAGCCATGCACAGATGGGAGATGATGGGCTAGAAAACATCTTGCTCATGTCTCACGTGGTATGAAGATGAACCAGGCATGGGAGGGGCTGCAGATGGGTTGGTGGTGACTGGGGGACACAGAGCAGCAGGGGGAAGCCAAGGCCTGCTCGGATTGTGCCCACAACCTTCAGAGCCCTTAGGCACAGGCGACATCAGCCACCTCTGGAGCTGTGGACTGGTGTGGACCTGAGAAAGGAGAAAGCGAGGACTGATAGAGGATAGAAGAGTTCACAGGGATCTCTGGGTGCCTGCTCCACCTCTGTGCAGGTACCACCCTTCCTCAGTGGGAGCCGTGACGTACGAGGGTCACCAAGCACTGCCCAGGCACAGAGCCTTCCAACATTAATGAAGAGCTCATCTGCACACTGAATAGAAGAGGCTCAACCCCTTCCTCCCCTGGACAGCTGCCCACAGTGTGCTGGTGGCCGGTGCACTCAGCACCCACCTGCCTCTAGAGAAGGGGCTGTACCAGCAGCTGCTTCCCCCAAACATCCTGGTCAGAACTCCACAATCAAGTTCAGCTGCTACGAGGACCTCTCATCTCCTCAGAGTTGTCAGTCAGCGTTTGATTCCTTGTTCTTAATCAAGACCACAGAACCCTGATGGAGTGAACACCCAAGAGAAGCCTCATCCATGGGAGACAGAATCCAAACAATGAGCAGAAGAAAATTTGAGAAGACCAGAGATTGTGCTGGTTAAAGAAAAAGAGTCGGTTGCTCACATCTTTAGAGAGATAAAAACATATCACATCCATGAACCAAGAACAGGGCATCATAGAACAGGAACATCCATGGAAAACACTGCTCCGAAAATGAAGCCTTCATGGGAGGGGTGTTGCAGCCCACGCTGTGCACAGCTGGCATATGCTGGACTTGCAGACACACACGTGCACTTTAGTCTCTGCAGAGCTACTATAGGATATGTATATGTATCTTAGGACACACACACCAATATATACATACATATGCTCATACTTTGTAAGTTTATGAAGAAGAGCAGTGTTGTTAATCAAAATTAAAATGTGACTATGAAATAAGAGACCATTTGTTACAAGCTGAAAGTCCTCAAAATTCAAAGTACAAATTTATTTCCCAGAAGAAAGAACCTCCTCTACTGAATGCTTCAGTTTCAGACACTCACTGGGGTTTTGTGGACTGAGTTATGACTCTGTCTGATGGTTCTAAGCAGCATCAGTGAGCTGTCCTGCCCCTGAGCACTGCCTCGACTCCTCTCCTTGTGAAGCCAGCGGCCTTGGGCAGCTCTGCAGGATCTGGAAGTGAGGTTCTACTGACCACCAACTCTGTCTTCCTTGGCTCTCCAAGGGGAGTGAGAGGTGCGGAGGGAGTAAAGTTCGCCCATCACAGCCTCACTGAGGGATGCTGCACCAGCCCTCTCTCTCATGGGGGACACCCGGGATGAAGCAGGGACTCCGGCTGGGATCGTGAGACTCACCTGCAGTGACGGTGCCAATGCAGGAGCTTGCGGGCTGTTGCCTGTGCAGGGGCCCTGGTGGTCTCTGCGGTCCCTTCCTCCTGCTGTGACTGCTGGTTTTCTGGTGAGTTTGCTCCCTAGGCTGCCCCAGTGCTCCCTAGTTCCTTGGGGTCCGAAGCTCTGGTTTACTGCCTTACCTGGAAAGAGGGATTCTCCCTTCAACTCTCAGTGTCTTAGGCCCAGTGTCTTTTCCTTAGAGCTCACGCTGCAGGACAGGTTTACTCCTGAAAGCTTTCTTTTGTCTTAGAGGAACACCAGGTGAGTTCTGGCACGTGCAGTTTTGGGAGACACAGCTGTGTTCCGGTCAGCATTCTTGCAGCTATAATGTAAAAGACTGACCATGTAACTTAGAGGAAAGATTTATTTCCTTATGGTTTCAGGTTCAGTCCATGTGAGGCTGGGGACTCAGGGGTCTCAGGCATGGCAGTGGGAAACAGAGAGAGGGAGAGCACATGGGCTGTGCTCCTCACATCATGGAGGCTGGAAGCAAGAGAGAGAGCAGGGGAGGAGGAACCATATGTAATCCCCAAGGCCACACCCCGAGGGATGCACCCCTCCAGTCACCACCCAGATAAATCCATTACAATGGGATTTATCTGGGATTGCAACCATCAGGACTTCATTACATCAGCTCCAAACACTAATAAATGAGCTCTGTAGGGGACATTTTATATCTAACTATAACAAGCTGTTTTGTAGTTTGTGGTGATGGCTGAATTTGCAGGTCTGGACAAGGTTCCCTGGGGAGATTCAGTGGGGCAAGAGTAGGAGGCCCCTGATTGAACTTCAAAACATTCAAGACATGTTTGAATTCAAAAAAGAAAGTAAGAGCTTAGAAAGACCTGGAGAGACCACACCCAGGAGGTCGAGGAAAGCCACACGGTGAGAGGAGACAGCGGCAGAGAGCGGGGGTCCTGACAATCCAGCAGGGGCCGGCAGTGTGGACGCCGCCGGGAGGAGGGCTCGCTCACCTGTGTCTGGCCTGTGGAAGTGCGGGGTCCTGGCTGGAACTGATGAGATGTTTTGTCAGGTTGTTGGGAAGAGAAGGCAGATGGGGCAGGAAGAGGGAGACAGGAGATGGAGATGGTATGGTTGGTTTTTTGAGGACGGGGTATCTGGAGCAGAGGAGAGAATTAGGTTGGAACCAGACAGTAATATGTGGTTTGAAGGGACATTGAGGTCAGAGATGCCTTTACACATGTCAACACCACACGGGATGGATTCCGAGGTGGGCCATTTGACTGCACAGTTCCAGGGGACAGGAGAGGAGAGCTGCCTGTGTACCCGTGGGAGCCGGTGGAGAGGGGTGAGACCCGGAGAAGTGGGGTGGATATCAGGAGGCATGGGAGCCCTCTGGGTTCAAGATCACAGCCTGGGAAAAGCCCATCCACGTGAAGGGCCGGGCCGCTCGCCTGTGGGGGGGAGAAAGTGAATTCCAGGTTTATCTGGATTTGACTTTTCTCCCAAATGGAAGAGAAGGAAAGTTAGGAAAAGCCTGACTTTGGCACTGGAAGGAGTGAGAGGACCTGGGTTGGCAGTGGGGAGTGAGCGAGGGGAACAGCCGGATGCTGTGACCGTGCGTTCCTGGTGGCCACCTGGCCAGACTGTTGTGCCCAGCTCTTTGGTCGAACAGTAGCCTAGATGTTGTTGAAAAGGTCTTCTGTGGGTGCTATTAGCATGGAGGCCAGTAGATTTGAGTAAAGCAGATGGTCTAAGATAAAGACTGAGTCCCCCCAAAGCGGAATTCTGCCTGAATTTCTAGCGAGGAGACTTGGGACAGCAGCACCAACCCTCACTGGGTCTCCAGCCTGCCCTGCAGATTTCAGACGTGCCAGCCCCAGGACTGCATGTGAGCCAGAGCCTTAAAATAACCCTCCCTCCCCCTCGTCACTCACTCTCTGCCACGCAGCTGGCTGGTGGGGAGCGCCTGGGCCCAGCGCCCTCAGAGCCAGCAGACGGGCAGGCAGGAGGCAGCAGGAGTCTGAGCTCTGCGCATCCTGCAGGTGAAGCTCCTGGGGCCAGCGGCCGGGTGAGGAGGGGGACAGGGCTCCATGCCTTGTCCTGTGGATTGTGGGACACTGGAATGGTCTAGCAAGTGGCGGGAGCCACAGGAGCAGGGAAGACAGCGCGATGCTGGACCACTGGGTGAAGACATGAGGGCAGCAGCGTGGACAGAGGCTGCATGGACAGGCCACCGCTGCCCGGACTCCGGGGTAAGCTTGAGCGTCTTGCTTGGCAGTGGAAGCATCGGTGGGGGCAGGGGCCATTTTCAGCAGAAAGAGACACTGTTGGGAAGGAGAGAGGAGCAAGGCTTGCTGGAAGTGAGGACTCAGGGTGGGCGCCATGGTCGAGGGACACGTGAGTTATGTGGAAAGAGGCAGAGAGATGTGCCTGGATCGCACTCATCACAGGCCTCCAATTAGCACCGCAAGAACGAGCGTTTTGAAATAAGCTGGCGATCATGATGGTCGTCAGAATTAAAACCAGGTTCGCCCCGTGGAAAGAAGAATGAGAAGAAAATTCTGACCCTAAGCAATGTCCACATCACTAAGAAGCAATGGTGGGGAAGAGGCGGCTTAGAAGCATTGTATACCTGTGTTGTGATTTTCATAGGCAGTGAAAAAAATCATCTACACTGAATTGGAAAAAATGGGGATGAACCGATTGTGTCTGTTTTTAATATTTGACAAGATGCTTTAAGGTCACTGAGAATTCCTTTTCCAAAAGCATCTTGATAAAAGCTATTAGTGAAAAATCAGAAAGTAGTAAGGAAGCATTCTGATTGAAAGCGCCTTCACAGTTCCCAGAAGTCAATCTTGACACGTCCCCAGACCTGCTCATGAATTTATCTTCAGTTTTTTGTGTGCGGAAGGGTCTGACAACGGGGACAAGTTGACTTTTGATTTGAAAAGGAGCAGTCGCTCGCTCTGTTTGCGCTGGAATGCGGGCCGTGATTAGAACGTTTTAGTAAAATTAACTGTCTGCTCAAATTTTCATCACCAGAAACCCAAAGCATTCCTTTCGCAAGAGCAGGACAACAGCAGAGAACATTCTCTGAGATTTGGAGCGAAAAGAAAAACCAAGTTCAGAGGCGATGGCTTGGTGTAAGTTCTGAAGCACGGAGGATGACAATTACTCCTCACGACAGGAATGTCGCAGGCCTGGCCCAGCCTCGCTCTTGGCGGGAGGCGCAATTGTTTATGCCAGGCTAAAGGAGTCACTTGAACTCGTGTCCTTTGGTTGAGTCTTTTTTATGAGACCTGCATAAATCATTTCTCTAAAAATGGCACCCTAGGCATGGAGACAGCCTGATTTTTACAGGAGCTTTTGTGTGCTGGGGCATTTCTCCTTCTGTGGACGACGGCCATTCTGCTTCTCAGTTCCTCTGTGCCCTACCTTGGGCGAGCATTCTTTGACTTCTTCAACAGTCTAGTTTTTAACGCAGTTTGGGATTATCTTTTAGACCAACATTTTCCTCTGCTATCAATCAATTGGAAGAGTGAGAAACTAAATAAATACAATGAAAAGGATATAACTTGCTCTATCTCCTACTTCTCCCTCACCGCTTTATCCAGTCAAATTTTCCTTATAAATATCTTCATGAACTCAAGAAGCAGAAATATCTTAGGATATAAAAATCACTAAAAATAATAATAAAAGGATAAAATGGTCTTCCACACAATCTAGAACTTATCAAGTGATAATCTTAACAAAGTGAGAAGGCAGGACCCTTTCACTCACATGCACGGTACAGAAAGAACCCTCACTGTCAATCAGAAGAGACAATCCAGAGCTGGGCGCTGGGCGCACGCCTGTGATCCCTGGATGTGGACGGCTGAGATAGGATGAGCGCAGGTTCACGGCCAGACTCAGCAACTTAGGCCCTACTGCAAGCTAGTGAGAACTTGTTTCAAAATAAAAAAAATAAAATAAAATAGGGCTGGAGGTATAACTTGGAGGTAGAATGCCCCTGGGTTCAATGCGCAGTACCACAGAAAGAAAGAAAGAAAGAAAGAAAGAAAGAAGAAAGAAAGAAAGAAAGAAAGAAAGAAAGAAAGAGAAAGAAAGGGGGGAGGGAGGGAGGGAGAGAGGGAGGGAGGGGAGAGGGAGGGAGGGAGGGAGGAAGGGAAGGGAAGGGAAGGAAGGAAGGAAGGAAGGAAGGAAGGAAGGAAAGAAGAGACAGTCAATCCAGTTAAGAGCTGAGCAGGGCACTGCATGGTCATCTCCCAACACAGACGTGCCAGTGGCCACCTTGCACAGAAGAGGGTGAGCAAGGTCATGAGTTATCAGGACAGTGCAAATTGAATCCACCGCGAGGAGAACTGCACCCTCTCCAGGAGGTCTAAGCCTAAGAGGCCTAAACTAGCAGGTTCTGCTGGGAACTGAGCGGTGAGGACCTCGCCCCTTGCTGGGGGTATAAGGTGGCTCAACCGCTTGGAGGACAGGCTTCACACTGTTGACTAAATATGACCTATGCCTGCCCTGCCACCCACCATTCCACCCCTCAGTCTGGTGGTGGTGGTGGGGAGCTGGGCCCTGGCACGGGTTTCCCAGAACACCTCCCCATTCGTTACATTTCCACTAGGGCAAGCCCAGCCATGACCTCAGAGAGGAAAATCCAACCCACTCCCCGCAGGAGGCTGGTGGAAACGGAAACGCTGGTGTAAGGACAGCAGGGCTTGTCCCCAGCATGGCTGGACGCTGTAGGTGACCTGAATTTTAGACCATAGGCTGAGAATCTCGTTCCTGTGCACACGTGCAGGGCTCTCCAGACGTGGTGTCCGGGCACCACGAGGTGGGCTTGGAGCTGGCAGGAGCATTGAGTTGTGCACTGGGAGAATCCTGTCTGCTTCTCTGGTCACCCCTCCCCTTGTCTTTTGATGTATAGATTCCCCTTCCCAGAAGGTAAAAACAGTACCGTGAACTTAACTTTTCAAAGTCCTATAAAGAAATGGACCAAGAGGTAGGGGGACAGGGGCCCAGGATGGGTCGTGGGCTTCCCGCTGCCTCCTTCCTTTGACTTCGAGGTCAGAACTTGGCCCAAGTGCTGTGGAAAGTTTAAGAATTTGGAATCAAAGACAATTTTCCTATAGCAGGTGGAGTGTGGCCTTTAAGGCTCTGTGTCCTCCTGCGCAGTGTCCACTGGCGTGTTGAGTGGCTCCGTGTGGCTAAGAACCGTGGTTCCTTTACCACATGGGTGTCAGCTTCGCAGTTGAGATGTGCCCACACAGCTGGATCCCCTGAAGGAACACGTCCACGCGTGATCCTGGACGTGGGCCGGGTGGCCACAAGGTGCTCCGTCAAGCTTCCGCCATGGGTCTAATTGACTCCATCCTCTGTGTTGTCAAGATTTCTCATTACTTTCCAATCATTCAATCACGTGTAGCCCCGATTATGCTTATTGTTACGAAACGCTGAGTTAACGGCAGGATCCATCACCACACTCGGCCTTCGTTAGTCAGTTCTTGAGAAATTGCTTCACGCTTCTTGTCCCGGCCCTGTTCAGCCCTTGTTCTTCATCCCAGTGGGTGTGTAAAATTACCTGTTTGTCCAAAATTTTATTTTTTACAGACCACAATGACTTGGGAGTTAACATTTGCTAACACAGCCACTTTTATTTCATCACTGGGAATATAATTTCAGTCCTCGAATTCCCTCCCAGAGACATGAATGATCTGGCCCATGCTTTGCTTTTAATAAAGTCCAGCACTGCGTTCTGCTTCTCCACAGAGCGGTGCCCGTGGGTGTCGCATGCTGCAGGTATGTAACTGACCCAGTTTTATTTGTTTTTTTTTTTTTCCTGTGGCTGTGATGGCAATAAGAATAAATTTACCTTAACACCTTATAACCGATTTTTGAGATTTTATTTTGTATTTTGTAATGCATTGTGCCATGGAATCATGGCTTCTAAATTTTCTAGTGTTATGTCTCTGATTAGCCATATTTTTTCAATAATCACCACTAATATCACTCTAACGTTTTTCAGAACAGTTTTTTTTTTTGGCTATAATTTTTCCTAGTTGTACTTAATTGAAAAGATACCACTTGAAATTCAAGTACTTTACCAAAGCAAAGTCCGCAATTTGTTTATTCTCTCTCCAGACTGGTTAGAATCAAATCATAGAGATGCTGTTTTTAAGACACAGGAAATAGATAATCATTTGACAGCCAGTCCCAGTGGCAGGAGTGGCATAGCCTTCCTCCTGACATTTTATTTGTGGTACTGAGGACTGAACCCAGGGGCATTCTACATCCTACCCATCACATGTTTATGTCACAGACTCAGCTCTGCAATTGCGAATCCCATCATATTTGAGAGCAGAATCCATTCGTGAGTTCCAAAGTCCTCGGAGAGCTCTGAACAAAAGCAAGGAAGGCACCCGTGGGCTCCTCTGAGCCCTGCTCCAGCACCTGTCCCTCTTACAGTCCTCAAACGCCTGCCATGCACCACGCACCAGCTCACCATCACTCTCCCTGAAAGGTTGTGGTTGAGTGTCTGAGTTGAACTTGGGGACAGTGACATAGGAGAAGCTGTGTAGACAGGGATGGGAAAGCCAGGCTCCGATCAGTCAGGTACGGTTACAGATCCTTAGCCTGCTTCTTTCTAGCTGGGTCACCTCACAAACCCATTCACCTCCCTTGGCCTCCATTGCTTCATTTACAGAACAGATGTAAGGACACTATAAGAACAGTACTATTCTCCTCGGGTGGTTATGAGGACATCCACGCATCAAAAACACATCCATGCATCTTGTCACTATGGGAATATGTCGGTGGGTGGTTCTGTGTGAATGTCAGTGTACTTACACGAGGATGGCTGTGACATCACTGAGCAGTCCAGTCTTAGGGACTATGCCATCTACGCGAGTCCTCACTGACCATGCCATCGTTAGCTGGTGTGTGGTTGTGTATTTGTGTTTTAGGTGGTGTGGCTGTGTGTTCATGTATATGGCTCAGCACAATAAAGTGAGAGTATGCGAATGCTGCCATTCTTTTTGATACTTATAACAGATAATAACAATTTAGCAGGAATCCCTACCACAATGGTAAGTCAGGTTGAACACATAAAGACATTTGGGGAATTTATGATGGGAATAAAGTATGAACCAAGGAGACTATTAACGGAAGTCCCACATTGTGAGCATGTTCAAGTTATTGGAAGAAGACAGAGAGCAAGGTTCAATGCAGTGGAGAGTCACTGTGGTGGAGACTGGTGTGGTTCACAGCCGATGTCCTCCTCTTGAGCACACAGGAGACTTCTGCTCTCGGCTCCTTGCACGCAGTTTAGGACGACATGATAAATCTGCTGAATGGCATGGGTGAAGAACCTGTGTCTGCCAACTCCAGGCCTGGCAGTCAATGCCCACACACATCTTTCTACCTTTTCTCTCTTCCCCCATGAAAGTAAAGGACCCAGGGATGGTGGAGTCTCAGGAAGGAAAGACCAGCAATTCTTTATTCCCCACTGGGAATGGAAATCAGCGAAGTATGACCCATGGGTAGGGCAACGTCTGCCAACCCCTGATCAGGCAGACTGTGAGCCAGGGAGAAACTGACTTCGTTTTTGCAACCCACCAAGACACAGTTGCTCCTCATACTGCCCAGTGACCATGCCCAATGCTCAGGCTTTTCCTAACTTTTATTATAGTTAAAGTAGTGAAATGGTATCAAAGCAACTTGAAAAGTATGTTTGATAAAACCATCAACCATTTCATCTTTGTGCATTACATCAATGAAATATCTCACATATATGTATACATATATACACACATACACAGGTAAACATGTAATTGTAATATAGAAGATACAAATCTGTGGTCACCCGTCCATTTATAATTATATAACTATCCCCCCATAATTAAGCACATATAATGTAGGCCTAATAGTTCTTGGAATTTATCTGAGGTTCATACAAAAATTTGCAAAGTTATGACTTTGCATAATGAAGCAAATGAGATCACAACTAAAAATACATTTAATAATGAAATCATGACTAAGAAACTTCTCCCACCTTATCTCTCATTTAACATTATCTTTGTCGCATGTGTGACATTCAAATAAAGGATCAGTAGCGGAGAAGTGAAGTTGTGTAACTTCCTGAAGGACAGGTATTCATGGGGTCTATGAAAGCTGTCAGAGCCAAAGACAAGCACCAGCAGATGAGAATAAGTTAGTTTCATAGTTAATAACTAAAAAAGGTAGCAAAAATGAGAGAAAAATCAGCAAGGGTGATAACACACTAAGATATTAAAAAAAAGACGCTTACTTGAACCATCAGTTATGGAGAAGTGTGTTGTGAAACTTGCAGGAATGTGTTTTAGATAGCTGGCTGTTAATGATTATTCATTAAATTCCACTGTGATCAGAGATCCTTCTTCTATGTGGTACAAGACTTATTAAGACATATGTTTAAGTTTATTGAGACACATTTTATGTCCCAGCACATGGCACATCTTGGCCAATATTTTGTGTATACTTGAAAAGAATGTGTGTTCTGTGTTGGTTGGGTGAGGTCTTAATGTTAATGAGGTCACTCATTTTTACTATTGTCAAATTGTTTATTTTCTTACAATTTTTTCAATCTGATTTATTTCTTACAAGAATGGTGTTAAAATCGCAAATTATTTTTGTGAAACTGTCTAGTTCTCCCTTTAATTCAGTCAGCTTTACATCATGCATTTTAAAGCTCTATAGCTTCCTGGTAAATGGATCATTTTATAATTTTGAAATGCTTCTATCTATTCCCAGTAATATTATTGTCTTGAATCAGCATGGCTTAGCACAGTGCTTGTCTGATACTAATGTGAATGGTGCATATTTTCCTATTCTTTTACTTTAACTGCTTTGTATGTAAAGCTCACTTATCTTTTGTTTGAGGCTTGTTTTGTTTGTTTGGCTTGTGTTTAAAAAGCAGTCTGAGAATCTCTGTCTTCTATTGGCATGTTTTTTATATTTACATTTAATCTACTTTTTGATGTGATTATATGTTCCATCTGTTTCTTAAATATGATCATTTTTTCCTGTCTTCTCTTAATTGTATATTTTAGATAGTTCATCTGATCCTCCTCCATTGGATTTTTATGTACTGTATTATTATTTTATCAGCTGCCCTTCCAGATTGCAATATGGATCTTTAATTTATCACAGTCCAATTAAAGTTAGCATTGCAATACTCTGCGTAATATGTAATGACCACAGCATAGTGTAATTCCATGACTCCTTTTCCCACATATTCCTGCTTTTAGATAGTTGACTTCTCTGTAATAATGAACTCCTGCACCTTCACATCCACAGATGCCCCACACATGAGAAGCGCTTACTCAAGTCTTTGAGAAATCATAGCAATGCCCTGGGTTGTAGCCTCAGCGGGATGAACAGATCTCTCCGGTCGCTCTCATAAGGGCACTAATCCCTTTGAAGAAGGCCCCATCCTCATGGCTTCACCTGGTCCTAATCGCCTCCCAAAGGCCTTGCCTCCTACGACCATCACAGTGGTGTGTAGGGATGTATTTTGACGGGACACAAATATTTTGTCTATAACATTCTGCCTCGGTGCCAATGTGGATATGGGAAAATTAACAGATGGAGACACTAGGGGTGAAAGTTGACAGGTTGAAATGAATATGGTAAGTTAAGAGGTGTTTGAAGGTGGAAAGCCGCCATCTTGCCCTTGCTCATGAACTGCTCTGGCCGCTGGTGCAAACTCCAGCTTGACGTCTGGGTAGAGGGAGGGGATTATGTTACAGAACCTGAAGATTCGTACCTCTGCAGGCCGGTTCTGGGCGTTGTTTCTGTTACATGACGTAGGTGGTGGCGGTGACTTCTACCACAGTGTCACTGGTTGTCCTGCTATCCTGGCTTCTCATTTTCTCTTCATTAACTTAACACTTATACTTGTTTATTGTTTTAGAAATTTTATAATGATCTTAGAATCATAGTTTTATATAATTTAAAATATGATTATGGGAAAATTAAATAAACGGTTTTATTTAATTTATATAAATATAGAACTATTGCTATATGTGAAATATATGATTTTATATAAATTAGACATTTCTATTCAGATGGCATAGATGTGATATATATATTATAAATTTTGTAGAAGATAGACATCTAGGCACTGCTTATTCTCATTTTATTTGGACCTTTTTCCTTAACTAATATATTTTAAATTTTGGTTACATAAGACTCACTTATTAGTCAAACATTTTTATTCACATTTGAAGGGTTAACATAGCAAAAAATGAGACATTTCTTCAAATTCCTATCTATACCTATTTCTATCCTCTATCCACCTACTTTCCCAATATGAGTGTTTGTTGAAATATCTCATTACTATGAAATAAATGAGAGGCAAACACAGTAAATAGTAATAAAGTTTAAAAAGTATCAACTTTCTTTTTTAAATCAATGCAGATTAGTTTTTGTGACCTTTGAGGTCATTTTGTCCACTCCTCTTATTTTGTAAATTTGTAAAACTAGAAACGTGGATGCTGCCACGGCTGGAGGAAGATGTTAAGTACTGGTAAGTTCCCGGTGTTGCCGGAGAGAGTGACCACGGATCAGTCAATCTGCAGAGGGCAGGGCTGCCTGCCGACACGTCGTGGCTCAGCCCTCTCTGCCTGGCTCTGGGTGATTTCTGGAAGAAGAGAGATCAGGTCTTATTGAAGGAGAAGGGGGGTGGGCCATGGGGGGCTAACCGTGCCTTCTGCACCGTTCTGCACAGACTGCTCTCCACTCCTGGGCTCAGGCCCTGGGCTCGGAGGGGGTTCAGAGCCTCTCTGGGACCTACCGTACCAAAGAGCAGGAGAGAGGGTGATGAGGCTGTCCGAGCACACCCGCCACCTGCCACCTGACTTCTCTGTCCGTGGACCACGTGGGTTTCCTGTGCTGAGGTCTGAACCAGTCCCGGCTGCACACGCGTGGATGTTGCTGAAGCGCGAGAGGAAAGTCCCGACGCTCCGCAGGGCGGAGAGTGAGATGCGGAGGTCGAAGGGGCTTTTGGTTTGTTGCTTCATATACTTTTCTAGTGTTGCTTTTTTTTTTTAAGCATTTGCTCTTGTACTATTTTTGTATTTGAAGTGATAGATATTGTGCTCTTCAAAGGCAGGGACTGTATCTACGTTAGTAGTGAATCCATCCTGTGTAATTCGAAGCAGCACAGGCAGGTACCAGGCAGTATTTGTTGAACAGAATGTCAGAGTTGGAGATTTTTACTTGATCTAAAAGATGGAAAGATGTCTGAATGATTTCAGGAGGAAGATGAATAGGTGACAAAAAGGAAAAGCAAAGTGCAGGAGATGGCTGCTTAGTGTTGCTGGAAGCTGCGCGGCCCGTCCTGCTGGACGCCGTCTTGGTCAGCGGAGGACCCCTGGTCCTCCAAGCAGAGATGCAGTGTGTGTGGGGGGCTGGGTTGCAGGTCTTGCAAAGCAGAGACCAGCGGAGGCTGGACGGGTGCTCCGTGTGCGCTGTTCCGGTGCTTGGCATGCTGCAGGGCAGGTGAAGAAGGACCTCGTCTCTAGGTCCGTGGGTGTGTTGGTGTGCACTGCGTGTGAATACACTCTCTGATTTTTGAACACCCAGCATGTGTTAGGCCTTATTGGAGAGGCTGGAGATACAGCAGTAAACAAGGTAAGAGAAGTTAGTTTATACATTCTCTCTCCCTCTGCTCCGAAAGATGCATCTTCCGGGTGCACACAGTGCAAGGTCCAGCCTATGTCTTGAAGCAGCTGGGGCATCACCAGGGTTTTGCTGTTGGTTTGCAAAAGTGAGAACCAGTGTCTCTCGGCTGGCTGGGAGTGTACCCTGAGTGACTCTGCAGAGGCTGAGGCCATGGGGCCAGCCACTGCGAGCTGGGCCTGGGCCACTCCTCAGCAGGCGCCTGGGGGCAGCTGGGGGAGTCTCTCCAAATGCATCTGCTGCCCTGACTTGTGCTTGCTCTGGGTTCTCTTTCTGAAGGTAATATGTATCCAGATAATATCTAGGTAATATGCTTATCACCCATCAAATAGACAAATCACTTCAGAGTTCTAAATGCTATTTTCTCATGTGTTTATTCAGTTTGTCAACAAATACTTACGAGCCCTTTGCTAATTTCCAGGCATTGTGCCTGCTCTGAGAATGCACTGGTGGTAAAAAGAAAAGGTATGTGGCAAGAGTGAACAAGACTGTGATATTATAAAACGGCAAAGTCCCTGAAAGCACAAACATTTACTAAGTGCCCATTATCTTCTTGTGCATTTTTATGCATGTTAAAACAGAAACTTCTCTTAAAAGAGGTGCTTGCAACCTTCACACACTCAATCATTTGGAAGAACTCAGATATACAATAAATAAAAAACCGAAAGGTCCCACTGGTGAAAGATGGGGCCTCCTTCTCTCACTCGTCCTGGAGCATGTGACGTGGGGAGCGTGCAGCCAGGTGCGGTGGGGTTCCTGTGAACCTGAAGGGGCAGAGGGACGTGTCGAGCCCCCTCCCCACAGCGAGGAGCCGGCCACATCCCCTGTCCTGGCAGTGCGCCTACAGCATGCTGGCTGCTGTCCACCTGTCTCAGAGCCACACCCTCACTCAGCTGTGTACTCTGTTTCTGAGCGTGGAGCCCCTGGGCAGGCCTCACCCCACGCCACCTCCAACACCCTCCTGCACGCTGGCTCTGCTCGCTCTTCTCGGGTCACCTGTCTCTCCTTAGGGCCCCCTTCCCATGGTGCCTGCAGTGTGTCCAGCATGGTGTCTGTCTTGCAACACCTGATACAGCCCGCCACCTCTCGCTTTCCCAGCAACGGGCTGGATCATTTCTGGCTGCATCGGCAGATGGCGGGCTCTCCCAGCCCATGTTGTCTGGTACCAGAAGCGGCCCTGTGTTCACTCTCCGCCCCCCTCCTAGCACACGCACTTACAGGTGGCCTCCCTGCATGAGGGCCCTGACAGCGTCCAAGTCACAGTGGCACTTGCCGTCTCATGGAGACAAGGTGGGGACCAGGTGGACACGGAGCAGCCCACAAGTGCTGCTCACCAGTGCAGTTTACAGAAGCCCAAGGGAGCCTGACCCACATGTGGGGGTCAATGGCTTCTCAAAGGAAGTTCACATCTCAGTCAAGGCCGAAGGCTGTGTAGCAGGTCAGGATTTCAGGAAGAGGACAGTATACCCCAGACCCCATGGATTGTAAAGACCCTGTCTGAACTAGGCCCAGAACAACAGAAAATGACTATTTTATTCCCAGTAGTTTCATGTTACTTGTACCATAATAAGAATGATGAAAATTATTAGAATGTGCAGAAACTTCTATGCAAATAATACTGGTGGTGGTTCTCGTAAGTGTGGAGGGCCCATCACCCCAAGCGGGGCAGGTGTGAGTGCTCAACAGCCCATGCCTCCAGTCATGACACCTGTCATTCTTGCAGGAAATGACTTTGCTACTGTATTTCAGAAACTCATCAAATGTCACCAACGAGAGGGGTCACTGCACTGTGACCTTGGATTTTGGGCAGAAGTAAGCCCAGCATTCATGGGCACCTGCTGCCTGGTGTTGCCAGTCCGGCATCCCTGCTCCATCTCCTCAGAGCACCGATGATGGCAGGGCTCCTTGAGCACCTGAGGGTGACCACACAGGATCTTCCACATCTTTCTCCTTCTTCCAGTTGCCAGAGCTCATCACTCCATGTCTGACACCAGCAGCATCTTCGCTGAGTGTCCAGTGTCCACGTTATTCTTCTTAGGTGTGGCTGTACCCACATTCCCCAATAGGGCACTTCATGGCAGAGCTGCTATCCTGAGGGAAGTCTTCAAAGGCGAGGTTGAGGTCCATAGAACGCCTGTGTGGCCACAGACACTCTTGTGTCTGATGGTGGTGAGGCCTCACACAGCTCTCTACCACCCACTCTGCCCAGGTGCCCTGCACCTTGGTGACACAGAGGGAGCTGGAAAGTGCAGCTGAAGAGCCACAGAGTATGCCATACAGCTAAGTCATTTTAAAAATATGCTGTAGTTTTTGGTTACTTGATACCTGCAGAAATTGTCATCTTTAAATGTTTAGTTTATTAAAATTATTTTCTTATTCTAAACAGATATTCTCAATTGCTCGTAATTTTTTGTGTATAAATTTTTCTTAAAGAGTTCTCCAACTTGTATACCATTTAAGCCCAAAAAAACCTGGGATCTCAGTCCTATTAAAAATAATAAAAATTAAGTCTTTTAAACTTCTCTCTCTCTCTCTCTCTCTCTCTACACACACACACACACACACACACACACACACACATACACACACACACACACACACGTTGAGAGATGGATAGATGTAAAATAAAAAACAAAACAAAACAAAAAGAGAAAGGAAAACAGAAACAAATTATAATATTACCATAATAATGGTAGACCTAAATTGAATCTTCCCAGCAATTACATTAAACATTAATGGTCTACATACTTTAATTAGAAGGCAGAGATTTTAAGCATGGATAAAGGATAGATCAAACTATATGCTACCTACAGAAGATAAACCTGAAATAAGAAGACACAGATAGGTTGAAAATAAGCGAGTTATGCAATTGGTAAGAGGGAGAAGGTTGGCATGATTGTATTAATATCAGGCAAAACAAATCCCACACCAACAATTAGTAGCGAGTTCTCATAATCAAGAAATTGTGATGATCATAAAAGTGCATGTGCCTAATAAAAACTCCCTTCAATGTAAAGCAAAATTGACGTAATTAAAAATCAATATAGAAATAGGCAATTGCACAAAAAAGTAAGAATTTTATATTCCTTTTTCAGGAGTTGATAGGACAACTAGGCAAGAAATATGAGCCAGTGGCGGCAGAATGTCACTCTGATGACCTGCTCCAGGGGAGTGTCCTGTTGCCCGATGCACAGTAGGGAACTGAATAAGGGCCACAGACGATTGGCAGAATCCAATCCCCCTTCTGTACCCAGCACCAAGCTAGAGAGAGGTTTTACTGCCCCTTGTGTCTCTTTCCCACCTGGAGGAGTGCAGTCCTGTGGCTCCTTCAGTGCAGGGGTCTCTTCTGTTCAGAGACTCTGCACCTGAGCAGCCACCCCGAGGGCTTGTCAGGTGCCTAGGGCCATGGATGGTTGCAGGATCCTACCTCTCCAGATCCCTGCACATGCCATAGCTTAAGGCCACTGAGGACACCTTACTTACTTGCCAGCTCAGAAATGTAGCTAACAAAGACTAAAAACATCTTAAAATTACATTCATGCCGGGTGTGGTGGCGCACGCTTGTAATCCCAGTACTTTGGGAGGCGGAGACCGGAGGATCCGGGTTCACGGCCATCCTCAGCTCGTGTGGGAAGCTGGGCTCGGTCGAGCCAGCCAAGATGGCGCCGTGGCGGGCTGCCAAGTCTTGTGACCTGCACTTGT